>OMLP01024055.1:83893-97645 GCA_900302685.1 Spondyliosoma cantharus | reverse complement strand
GGGGGGGGGAGGAAAAGGAGAGGGGAGAGACAGAGCCCGGGCAAAATCGCAGGAAGTGAAATCTAATTGGCAGAGAGCGAAGCTGCACATTCATTGACGTGGTGCTGATGGTGCTGGTGAGGGACCTGCCAGTCAAACTGTCATCCAGCATTCTGAACCATTAAATAATCACTGAAACATGGAAAAACATGTAAAATCTGAGCAAATGAACAATGAGTGAGTTGTCCACCTTGTGAATGAAGCAAAAAAAAGATATGGAAGTGTAATAATAAGCAATGTCGTGTGTTTATATGTTGAAAAAGACATTTATTTTTGGATGGTTGAATTAGGACTAAAAGTAAATTAAATGAGATAATCCTTTATTGAAAATTAGGTCGAACAGCCATGCTAGCAGCTCTGCGTGCTAGCAAAGAAGAACTTTGAGCTATAAATGCTAATGTTAGCATCAGTGTTGTAAGGCCACTTCAACCGAGAGCAGCTCATCATTAAAGGTAAAAACCCAGACAGCCCATCAAGCCCGACCTCGAGAACAACACCTAGTTTCCACTCTGACATGCATCTATGTTTACCACCTCAGTTTAACATGCTAACATGCTACCATTTCTGAATGAGCTTATGGCACCAACACCAAGTGTAACTGAGGCTCATTGGATGTCTTTGTTTTTTTGTTAAGAGTAATTAAGATTCAAACAAGCTCTCGAGACATTTCAATAAAACCAAAAAAAAGTCAAGGATTCATCCCCTGGAAACCATGAATATCTCTCAAACTTCAGGATACAGTTCTTCAGTCTGGATCCATCAAGCGTGGCTACATATAATGTGACTATACGCCAACAGTTTGCTATCTTGGCAGTCCAAACCAAAAACACTGAGATTTAGCTTCTGCATCAAAGTAAAATTGTGAGTTATTTCCTCCTGACCAGTCATGTTTGCCAGTTAGCAAACTTGTGCTTTTAATATCTGCCCACTGTATTTTAATTAAAGATTCACGCCTACTTGTTTTTGCCTCGAGTGCAGCTCTGGTTCAACTTCAGTCAGCAGAGACTTACGCAACAAGAGATGTCTGAGCAGTAGTGACAGGACACAAAACTGCATAAAGGAGGAGACGAAAACAATCTGACATTTATAATATTAGGGCTACACATAGATGTGAGAGTCGCTATGACACGATAGGAAAACAAAGTTGATCTGAATGTGGAGAAGATCCAGCAAGCGACTTGAAGGAGGATCCCAGCGCAACACGAGGAGGAAGAGTCGGGTGGATGTCAAGCTTCAAATGGCTCTCTTCTGCCTGAATTACCGAACTAGATACGGGGGCACTCATGCTTTCTCAAATAAATCCAATTAACACACAAACAAGAAGAACAAATCAGAGTTTACGGAGTCTGATTGATATCACTGGAGCTTCGTATCACACTGACCGAGTCAGCACGATCCAATTCTACCATTGCTGCCCAGAAGGTTCAGCTCCTTCTGAAGCTTCAGCCCCTCCAACAGACAAAGAAAGAGAGGACGTTGGGCTTGCAGTGAGCTGGAGCTGGAAATCTGCACTGGGAACACGAGATGAACAATGGAGTCACTACTGGGATGTAGACGTGGTACTCTAGAAAAGAAGTCCATCTCAGCGGGAAAAAGATATTTATTTAAAAGACATTTCACTGGATACACGGACATTTTGACCTGTAGGTGGTGCTGAAGTGGAATAGACAGAGTCAGTCGGTAGGATTCATCCACTGGGGACCATGAATGTAAGTACCAAATTGTGCGCCAGTCCATCCATTGACCTGCTGAGCCTGACCAAGATCAGCAGGGTTTATCCACTGGGGACCATCAATGTTTGCACAAAATCCCATTGGAATCAATCTAAAAGTTCTTGAGATATTCAGCTCCTTTGAGCCAGCTGTGGCTAAAAACTTCTGCTTGCATCGACTTCAGGGGACCCCTGCCTGATTTTGTCATGGCTCCCGCAAAAAAAAACAAAACAATTTCCTTACAGGGATTCAAAAAGCACCAACAGCGCGCTTTTGATTCACTATAATCAAATCAGGCGGAGTGCCCAAAGGCGAGTACAAGCGAAGGAGGAGCTGCCGTGAAACGCGGCACCGAGTTAACTTTGTTTACGCTCCTTTGCTCTTTCCATCACGAGGCATTCCGACCGTTTTAGGCGAACAACAAGAGAAAAGGCTGCAGTCAGCGGCGTTCACATTTAGCCGGGTTTTCTGGAAGGTAATTACCAGCGGAGCCTTCGAGTGCGACATTATCCAAAACATTCGCCCTCCTCACGCCGCCTTGAGAGGAGAGCAAATCAGACTCAAAGCACTCGCGCAAGCACTCAGAGGACGCACACGCACACTGAGAAACGTAGGTACACCCGACCCGACGACTGTAATTATTCTTCAACCACTTTTTAAGGAGAACAGATGAGAAGCAGAAGCAGTACTCTGATACCCTCCCCACGTTAACACTGTTTGACTCAGAGCAGCACTGTAACGTATACAGAGCCTCATCGTGCTCTGACTCACCACAGCGACGAAAAACCTTTGGTGTAAGGTTTCAAAGCACGAGACGATGCAGAATAAAATATCTCTAAATACACGTATCAGTCTTCAACAGAACACGCTCTGATGCAAAGACCCTACTTTATTATTTAGAAACTTTTAATTAAAGACTAATTAGTGGGTGCCACTTGTAAAGATATCTCATGGTTTAATGAAAGGCTCAGTATTTTAGGTTGCAACGGGGTATTTTAGAAGACAGAAATGTGTTTGGAGGGCGTAAATGACAGCCATCATAATGAAAACAACTCCCTTTTGAAATCTAATTTTAAAAAAAAACTTACTTGCGGCTATTTGGAGATCTTATTCGCTGATTTGATTCAATCTAGCAGCCACTTTGTCAGGCCCAGAAAATGAAAATAATATTTGCAAATCAAGATCAATGGAAGAGATAAAAAAAAACAAACAAATGTGCTCATTCGGTTTGAGCTATTTGATTGTTTTGGCTGGAGCGGAGAGGACCTATTAATCTCTTATCGCTTAACTAGCTGCACCGCTTAAGAAAGTGGAAACGACTGGAGCTCATTGCAGTAAAGCAAAAAAACGACTTGAAGCACCACTGAGCTCAAATTAAGAATAACTAAAGCATTGACAATAACCTGGATGATCAGTTTTTATGTGTAAATACGTCTCCACAGGATGCTCCATGTGCCGGATGAAACAGAACGCGAGCGATGTTCGATTTGCTCCCGTATAATGCACACAATCAAAATGGAGGAGCTGCTCAGTGCAGGAGGGAAAGAATCCAAATGGTAAACAGTGGTAAATTGGTTCAAGTGAGGAACAACTCAGAAAGCAACATCCCGCATTTTCATGCATCAATAAAACTGACTTCGAATAAGCTTCTGTTTACGTCAACTCAAATCTTGTATTGCAAGTGGAATACGAGTACAGTAACTTGATTCTGTGCACACAAACTGCCAAAACAGTTTATGAAATGTGTTTTTTTCCCGAACTGTCTGGGAGGGAAATGAGTTATTTCTGCTTTCTGAGAAAAAATAACTTGACAGCTCGCTTACAAGTATTTTTCATGCTTCATTTTTAGCTGTAAGAGTTAGAAAATGTTACCGCCCCAGGCTTTCTAAAACCTTTTCAAACTTAAACGCCGAACAATCCCTGGAAACAAGGCTTCGTTAGTTATAATGACATGAAGGACCCACACAGCTGCGTTATTACATTATTTGCATGTGAATGGATGAAATGAACGTTTGCACAATGCGTTTGTTGGAACTGTTTCGTTATGTACACAACATTGTCAACGCGTTTTGTGTTGTGACAACGTTGCGCTCACGGTTTGGTTAGGTTTAGGCACAAAAAACCACAAGGTTAAGGTTAGGAAAGCATCATGTTTTGACTCACCTGGTTTCATTGCCGCCGCCAACACCGCTGGAAAATGTCCCGAGGTCCAGTTGAAAGTATCCAGTGGTTTCATGCTCGCGGTGCTGAAGCGCCGTCTCGTAGTGGTCTCCTGCTTGACGGCCATTTGGCAGCGGCCGTCGCCTACTGTCACGCCGCCACCGTCCCCTCTACCTCCTGACATTATAGTCAGCTCATGGACACGTACAAAGAGCATTTATTGTGATAAAGATCTGGTCAAATGAATCAAATGAAAAGGTCAATTCGAACAGATTTGTGGTTTTGAAGAAATGTAAAGTGTACGTACAAATATAAGCAACTACATTCAGTTGCAAATTTGTATTAAGTGCTGATAAAGATGCCTAAAATCCAGCTGAATTGTCTTTTGAGGCCACTTTGTGTAGATGAACGTGGGAACTCCAGAGATCGGAGTAAATGAAGACGAAGCCCACGTTGTAAAACCATCTGGGACAGACTCGTCTCTTCCATCTGCCAGCGAGCCCCACTGATACAGACATCTCGGGGATAAAGAGACAAACAGGAAACTATTTTGTGCAAAAGGAGGAAAAGAGCTTCGCTCCCATTACGCCGAAAAATGGGGAAAGCTATTTGGAACTTAAGAGCTCGGCGCTGAAATGTGAGGGATTGTGACAACAATTTTCGTCTGAATTCAAAAGCGTAACCGTGGATAAATACAGAGAAGTAGATGAGTTGAATGACCGAGTCAGCTTTTCATGACTGGAGCTGTGACTAATGAATACAGGTTCAGTTATAGCAACTCCAGAGGTGAGAAGGAAAGCTTCTATCTGGGCGCCTGGAGAACTGTTACAAACGTGGAGTCCTGTCGATTAGCAGCCATCTGTCAGCTATCAGAGTGGTTTGTTCATCAGATCTCTGGCATCTCTTTGAAATACACTTAATATAGCTGCCAGAGTTCCAGAGAGGCCCAGTCCCACACTGACAGGAGTTTAAGCGACTGAGACAGGTGGAAAAGTGGAAGGAAACCTGACTTGAGAGCCACTTATTGGAGCTGGGGGGACCGGAGGTAAATGGAGAAGGTCAGCAGGCACCAGAGTGGGACGCATCGGAGAACAGAATGAGCTTGTTGAGCGAAGACTGAAGGCAGCTGAAGAGAAATGGATGGAGTCCGGTGGTAGACGACGGGAGAAGACTGGCAGGCTGCTGACTGAGATTCATCAGGAAACTAGTGGGTTGAGGCAGGAAGCTGGCACTGTGCAGCAAACTGGTACCGGCGAGGACTGGGAAGCCTGCTGACAGCGACAATATGTGGCCGAAGAAGCCGTCTGAAAAATGTGGAGCAAAATGAAGCAGCAGCTGGGGGAGTAATCAAGAATCCATCAGGATGATGGACACCGGCGGGAGCGATCCAGGAAGATCCAGAAATAGACCTTTTTCACTTCGCTTATCAGAGTGAAAAGCACAGGTGTGACCAATAATGTGAACATTGCCTCCATTCTATGAGTGGAACCAGCTCACCTGAATGGAATGCAGCCATCAATAATGTTATAAACTCCACCTGTGCTTTTCCTGCTTCGACAAGTCAAAATGTCACTCCAGTACTGAAAACATTAACAAAAATATTTGTAGGAGCAAATTAAATTGAGCTGACTTAAACACAACCTTTCAGTGCTGACCGATAACAAGCCACCTTGACAGAACTGATGAAAGTCAAGGACGCTAAAATAGCTTGTTAGCAATCTGTTCTCCTGGTGTGTGAGGAGGTTTGGTTGGTCTAAGATTGTGAGACAGGAGTTGATGATAGAAATACATCTTGAATAAACTGTGTTTAACGGGTTGTCCAGTTAGCAATCAAGCTAACACAACTTATTCTAGCAAGTTGGCTTCGGGAGTCCGGTTGGCAAACGGGGGCTTAGCGAGCTAGCTTGGTCTAGCCCAAAGATTATATGATAGGAGATGATGATAGAAATACGTCTTGAATAAGCCATATTAACTTGTTAGCAACCAAGCTAGTTTAGCGAGTTAGCTTGTTAGAGACTGGTGGTGGACAACACAACTTAGCATAACTAGCTAAGCTAGCTGGGTAGGGGAGTCACTGTGACTAGAAAGTGCCAGAATGATTCCGTGTTTAGCTCACATGCTACACCAGCTTGTCCTGGGAGTTCAGTCACAAAATATCTTTTTAGCAGTTTACCTATTTCAGCCAGTTGACCACACATCAATCAATTTTGGAAGTGTTCACTTAAATATCCAAGATGGCTACCTCCATTGGTTACCTTGTACAATAAATCACCTGATAGAAGAAAATTAAGCCTACGTGAAGATTTCCATGCGTTAGACATCATTGGAAAGCTTAGAAACTACACTTTCAGAATCTGTAAATAACTCAAAATGCCTCTCGGGAGACTTGTTGCTGGTTTTCTCATGGCTGGTCACAAATTTGCTATTTTTGTCGTGACATAGTTGTAACATTTCATTAAGCAGTGAAACCAGATATTTAAAAACTGTATATATCATTGTAATTAGCTGAATTGATTGCATTACTGTTGATCTTGGATTTTATCAACACAGTAACTACCCCCTACAGTCACTGGTTTGTTGAAACTCATATAGATATTCTCACTCAGACCTAGAAAATTGCAGGCTAGGAATTGAACCATCCATCTAAATATAGACACAAAGTCACGGATGCATAAGAAAAACATTACTTACGTAACAATAACGTCATAGCGCACAACAAAACAATGACGTACTGTTGTGAAAGAGGAGCATTGCAGTGGCAGAGCCTTTTTGGTCAAAGTTCTTTTGTAAAACTTTTTATATTGTTTACTCCTGGCCTCATATTTTATTGGAATGACAACAGCAATGAGCAATTCACACCAAAAGCACAGGGCCATGAAGCTGTTACCGGCTTGGCCTGTGCACGCAGCAGTTGTGTCATCTTTATGACCGCGACAGTCATAAACAAAAAAACAAAAAACAGCACGACAACAGAATAAAAGTGCTTAAATCCACCATTCTGAAACAATGATTAGCCATGTCAGACATGTTCGATCAACCCTGAAGAAATGATCGCAGGGATGAAAAGCACTTTTATTAGCTGTTATAAAATAGCTCCGTTTTATGAGGTTTTAACCAAATGTGCCTTTCTAATAAAGACCAGAGCACCGAACATGCATTGGAAACTGTTCCCCGAGTGGTCACACAACAATCTGCCTCCATAATGTGTTGGATTTCTTTTTTTCTTTTCCCACACGTTGCAGATTTAAGGCCATTCAATTTACTTTATAGCCATGTAGTGGAGAGTGTACGATGTGGGAGAGGGCTTGTTTGGAGCTGTACAGTGGCCCATTAGAGCGAGCCTGTTCAGTTTAGCTTGCAGTACGAATTTAATGGAGCCCTCGGTGTATAATAACGTCTGGTGAAGCTTTATTGTGAAATGACTTCAGGGGTAATAAGAAGCAAGAGGGTGGGGGAGTGAGTGACTCCCGGGGCGTAAGAGAAAATGGAAAAATATTGTATTTTTGTTGAGTTGGGTCATCAGGTTATAAGTTATTAGTCTTGCAACCCTTAATAGGCGTCTCTAGACCCGTGTCGAACCCTTTGCACATTTTATCTCCCTGTTGTCAAGTAGCAATGTCTGGCTTCATTACAATACATACAAATCACAGATTGTCGGGTACATTGTACAGCTCATCGACAATTCTGATGGCCAATATTGGTTATTGGTATCGCAGCTCTCTCTATTCATAAGCCGAATGGATTCTCATCCAAGATCGTTAAGTTAATATCAGGAGTTGGTTCTGAGAGACGAACAGCTGCTGTGCCGACTTCCATTGCAGAGAAAGTTGCCACAACAAGATGACACAATTGCACCCGCTCAATGTGAAATGGTGGAAATAATGTAGACAGCATTTTGGAAATGTGGCATTCCTGTTTGTATCTTTATCAATTCAAGGAACGCTGCAGCCTCCGCTGTTTTCCATCTTGGAGACTCGTAATTTCATGTATGTTAACAGTGTTTTCCCCTTTTACCTTGTTTTTGTTATTGTTTGTTATCTTTCTACCTTAGCAAAGCATTAAAAGGTTATTGCCATATTTTCAGAATTTTGCCGTTTCCGTTCAAGTTTTTTACGCGCAAATCACCGACATACGGTACATGATGCTGAATCAAGCCGATCTTTTGAACTCTCAGTCTTTGCTCAAGTCCCAATCGAGGCCCTCCTGACTTAAATCTTGTAACGAAAGCAAGAAACAATCTGATGGCCGGAACAAGATATAGCTTTAGAGGAGTCACCACAATTAACTGAAAGCCACCTTACTGTATTTTGTAAGCGGAACAATCTGTTGTTATGTTTAATTGGCGAACAGTTGTCTATTAATGCATCGACCAGACATTCAGCAACTTTAACACTCGCTGTGTATATTGGAGTTGTGCTTTTGCATTCTGGAGATTAGAAATACAAGAAATTAATCAAATCCCTTGACGAGGGCCACATTTTCTGTTTAGAAATAGCCGTCTGGACTTCAACTGTGGCCGCATTATACAGCGCGCTACAGAAAATGTGGGGAATCAAAACAGTCATAGCGACAGACAGAAGAAGAAGAGCAGTGCAGTGAGACAGTGTGATAGAGTCACTCAGTAAAGCAGGTGAAGAGGAGAAGCAGGGCGACGATGGAGGGACAGCGTTGGATTTTAATGAAGCCCTCAGTGCATCGCACGATCTGATAAAGATGACACTCCTGGGACAACACAATGGTGGGAGGGCTGGAGGCAGGATGTGTGTGTGAGGGGGAGACTGACAGATGCGACGTGGACCCCGGGCCCCTCATGTCGCTCTACACTCTGCTGCCCAACAACCTGTAAGCCACCGCGGTGCAGGTATTCCAGTCCCTCGCTCTCAGACCGCTGCTGCAGCCATCATCCTCAGGGTGTGTGTGTGTGTGTGTGAATATCTGTGTATGTGTGTGTCCTACAAGCTGATTAAGATTCATGATTAACAGCTGACTCGGGGGAAGGGCGCGTGACTGATGTCTGACTGGAGGGCACACTCCAGATCTCCAGCCACATACCTAATTGGGAAGCTACCACCTATGAAAAGCAAGAAATGGCCGAGAGAAAACAGAGGGACAGCAGCACAGACATGTGACCAGCATTCGAATGAAAGAAAAGATAACAATTATGGCAAAATAACCGCATCGTCTGTCTCCTGGTTCCTCGGGCCGGATTTTAGACCATTGGCTGTAAAAAATAGCGGTAGTTGGACAAGCCCACCGAACTAGAAGCAACCAAGATCGCCAAGGCCGCCAAGCTATCCGCATGTCTGACCGCAAACAAACAAAATACCTATCGGCATTGATAAGCAGGTACATTTTGGTCATTGGAAGTTTTTCCAAGTACTAATATTGACACATCTTAGAGGACAGTCGTCCTTTAAAATGTACACAATCTGACCGGCTTCCTGTACTCGCTCAACCCTAACTAGAACTGCCTAGAGTTTCCCAAAATGAGATACTCGCCCCTCGGAGCCATTATGTAACTGACAGATAATGATGTTACAAATTAGTGTAATTGACTGGAAAACACAAGATTGCTTCTATTCTATACAAAAGTTTCATCCACATATAGTGCTTTTATTCTTTCTGATGCGGCTGATGTCTTTCCGATATTGTTCGCCGGTCCGATTTGGCCGCCTCCATTGTGTCGCCGTCCGTCATCCTGTCAAAATCCGGTCGAAAAAAATTAACGATGCGTTAACTGCCGGCGGGAACAATGTTTACCGGTTTCCCTTTTAGAAATGAAGGGCTGCAGCTTTTTTTTTCCATTTTGAACTCGCGCTTTTAAGGTGAATTCTCCAAAACACGACTGACATGGTGTTATTAAGGGTTCCTGAGTGCAAATAGAAACACTCTCAAACGGTGCGTGTCGCTGTGAACATGCGCAAAAAACAAAAAGCGGTGATAGCTGCAGACATGCTAAACGTCCTTTTAGAAACTGTCAGATTTCATTGTTCCTCGGCTCTTGCCATGTAACAACGACCCAAAATACATTTTATCTGTCAAGACTGTCTTTTGCAAACAAGGAAATGTGGGCATTAACATTTTTGTGATTTGACAGTTAGTATAAAGGATCCTGTTGTCCTACCCGGGAACGACGGACTAACCCTCCAAATTGTGTTCAGTAAAATGTGGGTGACGTCTTGACTTGCGTAGCGCAATGTGGTAGAAGAGGAGGTTATGCTGAATCCTGAGTCATCACGTTTGACAGCGGCATCATTAGAAAAATAGTGGGAGGCGAGGCTGTAAGATGCACCGCTGTGAAACCATTAAGGGCTCAGAGATACAGCGGGCGAGACGCACGGGGAGACGAGAGGCCATTTGAAGGAAGGAGCGGAGACGGGAAGAACACAATTTGACGGTGACGTGCGTCGACAGCTCCGCGAGTGTTGACGAACACATAGACGCGGATGCGTGTATATCCAGTATGACAACACAACACGTTCGTGCCAATCACCCGGCAGTCGAGTTCCAGGCTGGGAACAGAGCATATCAACACTGTGTCTACAAACAGCAAATGTGGCAGCAATAAAATGCCCAAAGGAAGACGGAGCACAAGAAGAAGGGTGACACGGAGATGTGAATCTGAAGGATTTGTGTAGAATGTGTCAATTTTGTGGTGAAGAGATAAAAAACCTTTTGGTGTCCAAAAAGTAAAAGTACAAACATATTAAGAGCTTAGTTGACTTAAAACGTGTAATTCGTGTGCAGCAATAGCTCCAAACTGCTGCTCACCATAGTCTACGAGTTGCCATCGCGATCTTGGGCTGTGGCGACTAGCTGTCGTTAGCAAGTAGCTCAGTTAGCCGTGGAGCTAAGTAGCCATATTTTCACACTGCAACCTTGAATGACGGGGGGGGGTCGACCAACCTCAGATGCTTCCCAATGAACACAGCCGGCCGACTGATGCCAGTTTGAACACGGAGGATAAAGTACAGAGGTGATTTACAGCGGTTCCAATCAGGACGATGACTACAGGGACGAGAAGACAAGGCAGGGGGCGATCGCACCTTTTTCATTACCCAATTTATGACACCTCTTTCCCTTCTAATAATCGTTACCTGTATCTGGCAGCGTTAAGTGTGTCGTACTGTTGCGACTCGTCCCCCACAGCGAGTGAAAGACAGACAGAAACATGAAGTGGAGAAACAACATTTAACGCCTGCAGGGAAGAATTCTCATTTTGTTGCATAAAGTCTCAAAGGAAAGAAGCTGTAAAATCACATTGATAGGGGTTATTTCCAGTCTTCTAACAGTGCTATTAGTTAGAAAAGTAGATTTTTATGACTCACTCCGAACTCAAAAGTGTCCGTTTTTGAAGACTTGGGAATGAGACTCAAAAATCAACTTTTCTTACAAAACACACCTTTAAATGTCACCAGAATCTCAAATGTTCCAGGGTCCGTCCCCCAGAACCCTGCAAGGTTGGCGAGTATGGTGGGAGTGCAGCGGGAGAAGAGCAAGACATCAACAGCGTGTCGGCTTGAATACTAACTAACTGGTAACTGGTGACTATAGCGGTCAACTTAACCAAGTGCCGTAGATGTGGAAAGTAGATGATGTGAATAATCAAGAAAAGTTAAAGCGAGTGCAGCACTGGAAGAAAATGTTCTTGGTTACTGTTGCCAAGAGTTTTTGGCTTCCATCTGTTCAGGATGAAAACACACGAAACGCTGATGCACGTAAGTCATTACAACCTAATGTATAGGAACATCAGGAATCACGCCTTAGGGAGCCAGATGTGGGGAAAAAACTTTCCTCCCTCTTTATTCAAACTCACAAATCAAATTGTACATCTCCCACACGAGCTGAATACTGAGTAAGACCACGTCAGCATCTGCAGTAAGTTCTCATCTCGTCCGCCGTGTGCAGGACGCTGAGGTCTGGAAGTTTCCTCGGCCCACTGGGAGGAAACTTGTGCGGACAGGAAATGAGGCTTAGCTCCGTGTAATGAAGGGCAATATGGTAAATTTGACATTTATCCTAAATGGCTAAATATAGGGGAAGGAAATCCCTCGGTAGAGTAAAGCTATGTGCCACTTAACGCACTCGGAAACTCAAACTTGACTAAGTGTGCGTTGACAGACAATTATTTCAGAGATTGAGTCATTTTTTGGCCGATTATAACTTATTTGCTTCCTCACTTTCATTTACAGCACACACACACACACACACACACACACACTGATTTCCTTTGGGTGGGATATTTCTGGAGCCGAGGTGTCACTCGAAGGGCGTTAAATGGCAAGGATGTGCTCTTGAGCTGACAGTTTCACTTAAGCGATCGACTGACAGGAAACAGGACAATCGTTTCGGGCCTCACCCAGCTGATGAACACACACACACACACACACACACACACACACACACACATTCCCACAAACTCACCGAAAAGGCCATGTCAGCGAACATATGGTGCGTCATCCATCTGAACCGCGTGTGTTTGACGCGCGCTTCGCATCCGCAGCCCGGTGCCATATGGGCGCCGCTAATTATGACACCTGAAGTCGCTAAGGAGAAATCGAAGGGGCCACAAGCGAGACTGATGGGGAGAGACGCCGATGAAGAAGAATGTTTTGGAAAGAAAGAAAAAAGGCGATGCGGTTGTAATTGGCGGGTTTTATGGAAGAGGGATGAAGGGGGGGGGGATCAGACCTTAAGCGATACATCAGGTGTAATGAGGTGCAGAGTGGGAATCACGCTGACGGATGAAGGGATAATAGATGGGCTGTGCTTCATGTGTACATGCATGAGTGCATCTGAGAGCAAATGTCTCCAAATGTGTTTCTATGAGATACGTAACAAGGACTTGAGGATTAATCACACGAAGAACATGGCCTTCACCACACAATGTCATGGCAACCCATAAATATTTGTGATGCAGGATATGGATTATTTGTTAAAAAGGCAAAGACGTAGTGAGTAAGGACGAACGGTTTACGACTCCAAAGCTCTAACCATCTAAGTGACATCATACTCGCTGGAATAACGTCAGAAGCAGGGACCTGTCTGCAAAGTAGCAGCGGCTTGAGAGACGATACCTGGACTCCGAGTTGCGGCATCAGTCGGGGAAATCCACCGTCTTCGTCCGCGGAAAACGGCCGGTCGTCAAGTGCAATAACTTTTTGCTTTGGGTTTTCTTTCCACTTCTTTCTACAGTTTTCAAATGCCTGTTGAATAGGCGCTGCCACTTGTCTTTTTTAGGCGCTTGACGACTTTTGAAGGTGACTTGTACGATTTGTGGTGTTCAAACTCGCCGACTGACTTTTGCAAATTGCAGTCGCGTTGTCTTCGTCTGAAACTACGACACCTTTGAACTGCAGGCCTGCTGCCATTTGGACGCCCCCGTCCTTGTACCCTCCCTCCTTCGTCTTCTCTGCGTTAGTTGCGACTAGCAAACCAACTTTTAAGTAGCGCCACCTGCTGTATTGGAGGAATTATCGGCTAAAATTGCATTAATGGGATAACGGTTGATCATTAACATTCCCCGTTGTGGGACCGATAATTACGGCGCATCCCTAATGAAAATGCATAAAAACAGACTTTCTAGCGTGTCATCAAATCCTTTTATTTAGGTATTATTGAAGAAAAATGGCTGAGTTGTATCTTGTTCTGCCTGACAACCGTGAGTGCACTGCTGCTAACATACAGCAGACTGCTGCTGCGGAACAGACTACATGAAACAGCACTCTGCTCTGTGGATAAAAACACAAACACACACCTTTTATCTTTCTGTCTTCAACGTGTGTGTGTGTGTGTGTGTGTGTGTGTGTGTGTGTGTGTGTGCGTGTCCTCAGTGAAGTGT
>OMLP01024055.1:46503-71090 GCA_900302685.1 Spondyliosoma cantharus | reverse complement strand
CTTTTCCTCCTCATTAAATCGATCCATTGTTGACTGTGAGAGAGGGACGGCGAGCGGAGCACATTTGTTTGTGCGCTCTCATGTACGAGTGTGTGCGTATCTGCAATTCACTGTGTAGACAGGTGAGTTGTGCTACTCAGCCCAGGTGGGTATTTCATTCTTTCTGCTGCCAGTATAATTAAAATCTGTTTCCAAGAGAACGAAAATCATTATTGTATTAAGAGAGGGGATGAAACAAACAATTATCCCAGCAATTCATTTGTGAGTCGATGAAAGGCTCTTTATTGTCTGCAGTGAGTTAGGTGGTGTCCTTGAAGGAACACTGGAAGAGATTTATGGACCTGGAGCTCAAACTTTCAGAGAGGAAACAAAAAGAGGAATGAATGGAGGGAAGGAAACAAAATGCCAATTTCTAAGTAATGATGCTTTTAAGGTTCATTCATTTGCCTGTTATGTCTTGTTTGTTTGATCTGTGTAAAACCAAAAGGTAAAAATAACGAGTTGTGATTTTACAGGGCTTTTGAATGCGACTTCCTGGAAAATATTCTTATATTACCAGTAGTTTTGATCGACAGAAGTGAATGTATGTTGAATAGTTCAAACTGTAAAGACAACTGTAAAGGTGTAAAGGCAGACACACATATATATATGATCGCCATATATGTTTCCCGGGTCTCTACCATTAGATATTTGTGCACTTGCATATCTAATGTAACATGCTGCATCCCTCCTGCTTCAAAAGGATGATTAAAACCAGCAAAACACTAATTGCGCAAGAGGCCGAGGGGCACCGAGCGGCAATTAAAACAACAATAAAACAACAGTTGCATTAAAAAAAACGTGATTCAAGTAATGAAAATGAGCAGCAACAGGTCAGATGTGCTGCATGTTCTGTGAGTGGGTAGACCGTTCAACTTGTTTCTGACCACCTGAGGGTAAACGCCGTCTCTGAAGAGCCTGATCTGGTTTCTGATGCCTTCCCAGCGCTTTCAAGATAAAAGAGCTGAGAATAAAACCGTGCACGGGGCGATCCGGAGTGCTCAGCGCTGCTTACAGCATTACACAACACCTTCAGAGATAGTTACGGAGCTCGCAGAGTTGCTGCCTCGGGTGTTTGATGCTGATTTGCGGACTATCAACAGAATGTGGAGCTTTACTGTGATTTTACAAAGAAATGGTAAAGATTTGCTTCCATAGGTCAAGTTTGTTATGATGGATGAGAGAGACGTAATCTAGTACAGTGTGCAGTATCTCTGTGTTCTTGTAAAAATGGTAATGAAAATCAATCTCACAAGACTTTTAAACATAACTTAAACAGCAACGTAGCTTGAGTTAGTGTCAGGATAGTTGCTAAACCTAATGTTAGCTTAAAATAAGGGTTACTTACTGTGCTAATTCACCTTTAACATGTTCAGAACTGTAAAAAACACAGAGCTAACACATTCAAATTGTTTTTCTGTGACTTTTGCTGGATTTAAGCATGCAATATGTTGAAAACATACACATTTTAGCTAGATATTTCAGCAGTTAACAGTTAACAAATAACAGTTTTGATGTTATGAAGTCTTTGTATTGTTAAGTTAGCATGCAAACCATCTTGTCCAAATCCAAAACTCCTGTACTAGTGGTGTACACACAAATAGTCCCCAGGCGCTAGTAGCTCTAATTCCGCACTGCTAGCTGCACTGCTAGCTGCACTGCTAGCTGCACTGCTAGCTGCACAGCTAACTGAGCTAACTAGCTACAGTAGCAGCTGCTTACACTAACCAATATGCTGCCACCTATCTCTCTTGAGTATGCGTTCGATAGTTGCACCTTAAAATAAGCTTTATACCAAGAATGTTAACAGACCGTGTCGTGGCCAAGCTGAAACCGCTGCTTTCCGTCACCAGTGAGGGAAGCTCCAATGCTAAAAGCTACTGATTTGGTCTTAAACTTGAAGGTTAGGTGTTGAAGATTTATTCAAGTGCTGAACTGCTGCTGATTGCTTACGTAGCAGTTTTAGCCCAATTGTGACAGATCTTTTATACCTTACATCCCAAACAACCATTTTGCAAACCACGGGGCCGCATTAGAGATTTGAATGATGTCCTCCGCACAAAGCATCCATTGATTTTAATTAACGCTCGAACCAAGCGACAATCAATCAGCCGCCTCTTTAAAGCTGCTTGAGTCGTGGAATCACAATGAACAGCAAGTCAGCATTTTTAGGAAATCAATAACTAACGAGCTTGAATACGTGAATGTATAAATGATCTTTCGAATCAAGTTTGTCTTCTCTGTTCGGGTTCTGCACTAAAAACTTGTTTTGCTCTTTCGGGTTAGTCTTTTTGTCTTTGCCCAGTGAGAGTTCGATCTGTTAAAAATACTTTTGGAAGAAATGTTTGGCTGAATAAAATTATAATGCGGTGGGCATACGGGAGGTCAGATCAAGGTGCGAAGGAAGGATGGTGAAGAGACAGAAACAAGAAAGTAAGAGCAAAACGAATCACTAGCGATTTATTTTCCCTTTTGGGGCAATGGTGATGGATTGACTCTTGGACAGATTAACGGGAAAGAAAGTTAAGTACAACCGGACGCACCTGCGAGGTCATTGATTGGTGCACAGTCAGTGGCTCTCTGCACGCGATTGGTCCAACTGTGCGTGCACCGCCCCATTTACCTTTGACGGAGGCGCGTGTGGGTGTGAGTGCGTGTCTCTGTGTGAGGTTTGCGAACACTCTCCAGCGTTGTTAGGGCACGCTGTGTGTGCAGATAGCAGCCAGAGCTTGATAAAGCACCCAGCAAAGGACAGCGCCGCAGAGCAATTATTCCGAATGACTCAAAGGCGAGACGGGGAGAGGGGAAGGGAGGAGAGACAGAGGTGGGAAGAGGGTGGGATGGGGGAGAGAGATGAAGGCGAGATGGAAGGGAACGGAGCGAGAGAGGAGACGGAAAATGTGGCCGAAAGTGGAGGAGACAAGTTGAAATGGGATAAATGACAGAGGAAAGGCAAAAAGAGGAGGATGGAGGAGGACGAGGGAGTGTGGAACAGATTGAAACCAAGAGAGATTAGTATGCCTGTCAGTTAAAATGATGGCCTCAACTTCATTTCATAGATCTCCGTGTCTCACCTCGTCTACCCTTCTCTGCCTTCCTCCCTCCTGCCCTCCGCCTGTTGCCTTCAGCTAATGTCTTCAGTCTCTTTCTGTCATTCTCGCTCTCCCCCTCTCTTTGCCCCCCTGTCAGTCTTCCTGATAGGAAGGCGAATCAGACCGTGAAGAGGGCAGTCGGCGCACCGCGAGAAGAGCCGGGATCAGAACTTGAGGGAAAACTTGATACCCACCACATTTTGTTTCCCAGAGATCGGCCGGGTCATTAGGTCGTTTGAGGAACCCTAGAGACGATGGGAATGTTTCATTGTGTTCGTAATGTCTTCTTTCAGTTTCACTTCTTGCAGAAAGACTTCAAAGTGACGCACGAGAAAGGCCTTTACTCGAATTGTTGTCGCAGGATCTTCCTCTTCTCGCAGATTGATAGTGAAGTTTTGCTGAATGGTTGAAACGAAAAGGGGAAACCCAGTTTATTGACGAATAAAACGGAAGCGTTGAAGACTAAATCAGAGACCAAATTTCTTGAAAAAAGGCATTGTCAGTCGTACCAGACCTACGTTGTATAGTTGCAGTTTGGTTAGGTTTAGGAAAACATTGTGGTTTGGGTTGAAATAATGTAAATGAATAGTGCTGACCGATGACGAAAGCTTTCAAACTGGATACAAACATCTGTTTCCCGGAATTAAAGCTCGTCTAACCCGACTGTCCGTCCTCGACAACCTCCCTATTCAGACGTTTATCTCTTTACGCTCCTTCGCGTCACTTCCCTTCTTTGCAGCTGTAATAAATACTGAAGCCACTAGAGGGCACAACCGCAACGAGAAACATGGGTAACGCGACTTCATCGTCCTTGGTGTTAATAGACCGCTTTCATCAATCTTTATAATCAAGTGTGTGATGTGAGTCTTTTAAATAAAAGAATGTTCTGGGAAGGTATTTGTAGTTGTTGGCCACTCCCTCACAGCAGCACGTCTCAGGTCATTGCACGAGAGTAATTCACGGTGAAGGGCAGGTTTTCCACTCTCTCCGCCGAGCATTTCCCCAGTTTTTCTTTCGATTGCCTGCCAAGAAATGTAAAAATATGATCAAAGGTTCTATTCATGGACCCAAAGAAAAAAAAAAAAAAAACCTTCCGAGAATCTGAAGTACTGGCGAGTGTGCATCAGCGTCTCTTGTATTCCTCAAGGCAGCCAAAGATTACTATAAGGGCAGGATATCATCTTTTTTAGAAATAGTTTCAAAGGTGTTCACCCAAGGGTTAATAGCCGACAGGGACATCCAGCGTTAACTCGTGCACTCTTGACACTGGAGGGCATTTTGGATAAAAAGTGCCACCAAAGCTTGTTTTGTTTTTTTTCTATGCAGACTTGCCCTGAAGAAAACACATCTGAGAAGCAGTACAAAGAATTCTTCTCTTCTAGCACTTTCCCACGTCCATTCACATCAGAGACCGAAGCCGGTCTCTCTTCTTGTTGTGGAGGTTTTCCCCCCCGTCCTGCCTCTGCCTTACAGCCTGTCCTCAGCAACATGCTCAATCCTATCTGTTTCCAGCACCGTCTCTCTGTCTCTTCCCCACACGTTTGTTTTCACTTCATCTGCTTTTAATGCGCTTGGCAGCATCATTTCATTCGCCGCGTATTCCGTCTCCCTTTGCCCAATTCTCTCATCCCTCTCTCCTCATCTCAGCTGAGTTCTGTCCTTGTTTCACCTCCACGTCTTGCTCCTTGCATTGTTTTTTTTTTTTTCTCTTCACCTTTCTTTCTGTGTCCCTGGGTCCAGATCACGTCGCTAATCCGATTAACTCGGAGGAGAGACGAGCACAGAAATCGGCTCGCAAACACAAAATATACCTCAAAATACACAAGCTGTGCCGTCAAGCGCGAGAAAACGCCCTCAAATGTGCAAATGTTGTGCTCAAAACAAATGTAAAATATTGAAATACTTCATATATTGCAACAATTCTAATCTTTTCAGCCTTGATTTTACATTAAAGTTCATATATTCGTGCAGTCACAAACATTCAATGTATATATAACTTTATATTGCGTGTCATCTCTCATGACTCACCAGCTCCCCTCCCCCGTCCTCTGCCTTGTATGCCATATTTAATAAAGCAGACATGCCATTAATATGTAGCCCTTATCTAATGCTGTCAACTCCAACTCATTCGCACCGACTGCAATATTACAATATTAAACATGACACTGACATGATTGTAGTATTTTCTGATAACGTTAATCTAAAGTTTTATTTTTAAAGTTTGCTCTTTAACGTCATTCGCGTTCCCAAGGACATTTTAAAGACCTGACACCGCGGCTCTCTGCTAATGTTTGCTTAAGGTGATTGAAATATGTAGATATGTAGCTGTAAATCTACACGATGGGTTAATGTAAGGAGATAATGTCAGAGGCCGAACACTTGGCAGATGTTATTTAATATAGTTCTTATTGTCAGCAAACCCCATGAAAAGGCTAAAACAGACAATTGCTTCCAGTTAACGTGCACGTCCTTACAACTGGGTCACAAATATCTGCTTTTATTCTCATTATGACTCATTAATTTCCTAAAAAAAAAAACAGGGCACTGTCGTTTTTAGCAATTGTGACTCAAATAAGAGTAAAAAAGGGCATCAGTCGGGGACTATTTTCATCGGTGGATTAACACACACAAGGCACACCATTGAGCATTCAAGGCACCGAGATGGTTTTATGTGTGAGTGACTGAAAATCAACAGTTCTCGGTAATGAAAGAACCTTTCACGAAGCTATAAACTATTTCAGGATAAGGCTCCTCTTTGTTAGTAAGTTTGATTTAATGGTTTGTTTTTTCTATTTTCAAATGGCGTTCCTCTGGTGCTGTTCAGAAGTGTTTAGTGGCATTCATGAGGGTTAAGGTTCTTACCGGGGTGAGAACAAAATGGTTGCCTTTTTGGACTATTTCATATGTAAGTTGGCAACGAGTCACATGATCACTACGGACTGGTAAGTCCTCACAAGATTGACTTTAAAACAGAGCTGGTGAATACAGTTCCTTCTGCTGTGTTTCCGGCTCAAGCTCGCGAGCTACGGCCGTTTCCGGCTCGCGAGATAACGCTACGATGAGTCGGCTGTCTTTCCGGCATCGGCTCGCGCTCTAGTGTGCTCCGAGCTTGCTATGTATACGGCTCTGCGTGACGCTATTTAGCATTTTAGATTTGATTATAGTAGGACTCAAGTGATTCGAGTTTATGATACTGGAGATTCGCAACTCACTGGTTATTTTAAAGACCCGGGTTATAGATCCGGATGAGTCACGATTCATACACCTCTACTTTAAAACAGAGTGTTGCAGAAGTTAAATTCCAAAACGTAAGTAAAGTAAGTTAGCACTTTTTTGTTTACCCCCATTTGGGGTTGAGCAAATGGAGGCTCTGCTACGGCAATACTCGAGTTTGCAAAAATGAAAGTTTCCAACGGGTCTTGTCAAGAGAATATGTGAGGTCCAGCACTGCTGCGTGGATCTCTGCTGATGTATCATCGTTCTCCATGTTTGTTTTTGCCTTTCGGTTTAGTAATTGGTCCCAATTGTGCATGCTCATAAACAATAGATGTGTAGTTGTTGTTTCACCTGAACACTCACAGCACTGTTTTATCTCAGGTGAACATGACTAGAAAACATTTTTCTGCCTCAAAATATGCCAATCATTGCGCACATACCGTGTGGGAAAAATCCACTATTTTTGAGTGTCAAAAAAGAGACCGATAAGAGCGTTTCCCCGCTGTGCTCTTTCAACTTCAAAGGAGTTCATCATTTGAAATCAGAGCGGTGTTGGGAGCGATGGTGTAAACACTTAACCACACCTTCAAGCTGAAAAAGAAAGTGCTTTTAATTCATGTTTCATCACTTTCTAGGGGCTTGCAGGTGGGTCAGCGGATCGTAATGAGACCTCAGGATGGTGTGGGGAGAATAAATATGTAATAATCCCGTCACTCTCGCAGGCCAAAAAGCCTTTGATCACTTTATTGAATCTCTGAGTAGAGAGAGTGGAAGTGAAGAGGCAGAGGTCCATTCTGTTAGACGTATCAATTATGTGAATCCATAAGGCCAAAAGGGATTTTCATTACTTTTGATCATATCAAACACTATTACAGTAGCAGCCTCGAACTTGAGACCAAATAGTAGTGGTATATAAATGAAGGTGGTTCAACACTTCTTACGTTGGTCCTTGCTTCGGTCGCATGGTTTTCTTCGAAACAAGTCTTCTTACGCATGGGTTGCATCATCAGAGGTATTTGCTTGCAGATGTCTAGTGTTTAGATCCAATATTTCCAAAGACTGCTGCTACTCTCTTCTTCTTCGGTTGATGGAAGGCACACTAGCCGTGACAGGTTGAGTCTGTGGGCAGTGCAGTGTGTGGAAATGTTGGCGCAAAGCGCCGGTTTCACTCCGGACCAACATTCTGTCATTCTTGACGAGACTATGGACATCTGCGAGACCAATAACTTGGATTTGAAGAGAAGATGTATTCAATTGTGTGCTGGAAACACATGACCGACGTAGTGTACAGAGAGCTCGGGTAAAGTTGCAGGTCAGCCTTCCAAATTTTACAGATGTCCTGGACATCTGCCAGTTTGAAAACAACAACAGGGACACCTCAAGAGGTTAGCATGGCTGCTGCTAGCGAGAGAGTTTATGTCATTGAAATACGAGCAAAGAACAGCACTGAGAGCGATGGAAAAGATGTTTTCGCTCCGCTATTGACTGGCTAAGAGTTTAATAACCAATTGGCTCAGCTCGTGTTAACGCTATCCTACTGTTGATCTAGTTGGTTGACCTGTGACAGATGAACAGATTGTGATAGACAAAAGGGTCGACCGTTGCGTTTCCAGACAGTTTCTAGCAGCCCCTGTCAGGTAGGTTATCCTAGACCACTATATCTGGTGAGACACAATAGTTTAGCTAGCTAGCCCGCTAGATCCATGGCTAAGTCAGGTAGGTCTGTTGCGCGCTTACTCACAAGCTAGAGAGATTTATTGCTAACTTGCTGTAAATGTTGTGTGCAGTAACAGCAGATCATTTTGGTCTTTAGAAAATATAGCCAGTTAGCAAAAGCTATTATCAGATAATAACTTAAGTGCTTGCAAGTTTTTGATAAGATCTATAAATTGGAAGTAGGCTTGGGGGCATGCTTGCTAGCTCATATCCCCCTTCATGAAGTGTTTACATGGGTGTGTTTCATCTGTCTTAAGATGGTGGTTGCTGGAAACTAATTTATTTGCCAAAATTAGATTTTGTGGTTCTGGTATCTGACCAACACCCATACCTTCTTTTTAAAACTTCCCTTTACTGACTGAGTAGTGAACGTCTAAGATGGCGTCCATGGTTTTTCTATAGGTCAAACGAAGATTGCCAACGAGTTATATAATTCCTCCCGCCTCATTTAACCCTGCTTTCAGTAAGAGCTCTGCGTAAATTTTACAGTGACTTTGGCCACACCTGCTCAATTTTTAAACACAGACAGCAGACTAGGACCAGCACATTAACATACTGTATATATACGACAAGGAGAAGCACTCTCATCTGCGGACTTGCATTTCAGAGGTCACACAGCAGGGATACCGTCATCAATTAATTAAGTTTTCAAACATGGGAAAAGATCTCGCAAAAGAGGCACAGGACCATTTGTGCTTTTCCAGTGGCAAAAAAACCAAACAAACCAGAACGAAGAATTATCCAAATGGCATAAAAACATGTAGCTTGATTCCCACTTTTTCTCAAACAAACTGTGTTTTGTTGCTGTGAAACTCTTGCCCCAACTGCCTTGCCGAGGTGTTGTTTACCTGTGCGCTTTAGGGGAAGTCCTCGCCCACTGGAGTGTGAGTTTGTCAAAGCAGCTGCGGCGGCTGAGCTTGAACTGCCTGGTCCTCTGAAACAACCAAAAGCACACACACAGCAGCAGCAGTCACAGCAGCAGCAGAGGTTTTTTATTTGAATGGAGACTCTGTCGAGAGGGATTACTCGCAAGCAATCTAGGGCAGTTGCTTTCGGTCAAGGATTGCGTCTGGCGGGCTGACCCGGGCTGCGGGTTTCATTCCGAAGCTTCTTCTGTGACACGCACAAACGCACATGCACAGAGTTTCCCTCGCGTCCTCTTCACTCCTCTCCTTTCCGCCCACTCGCTCTGCTCGGTGGATTAGCAGTCGGTTACTTCATTGCGTACGAGAGAGCGAGGCAGACGAAAACCCAGGGAGAGGAGGACGGACCGAGGGGACACAAGGGGGGGAGAGGGAAGCCGAGACACACTCTAGGTTTTCCCAATGACAAACCAGGTTATTGTTTAATCCACTCAGCGTGAAGATAAGGCAGCGAACACACACACACACACACACACGAACACACACAATACAAGATGAGATGAAACGGCATATTCCTGGAAATCACTTTCTCTCTTGACCTCAGTGTTGGATTAGACCCGACGACACACATACATAATAGTGTTTTTTTCCCCCGTTTTTTGTTTTGGATCAGTGATCCAATCCCAGTACCAATTACATTTGGTCACCTTCTCTTAAACTCTGTCCTTGAGAGGAATATATGTATAGAAATGTGATTTCATTACCCTGTGGCATAAGGTCACCAAGGAGATATCTTGAGAGACCTCACATCTGTCTTGTCCATTGGATAATTGATCCAAGACGGTTCCTCAGGACTCATTCAGCCAAAACAAGCCAAATTAGTTTTTACAGATTCATGCTGTTTTTATTCTGTCTTTGTTTTTTAATGCTGTTATGGTGACACATTGCAGTCTGGGGCCTCTTTAATCATCGCCATTTTGAAAAAAACAAACAAACTCATGAATATTTTTAAGTGGGGAAATTAATGATGAAAAGTTTTTAATATGAAGTTATTTTTCTTTCCCTTTAGTGCTGAAGTTTAAAGCTTCCATTTGTCAGAGGAAAACAAACGGGATCTAATTTGAGTAATGCAAATTACATTGAAACCACATCTGAGATAAAAAACAGACATTCATTTGGCAAAAAACCTAACAATAAAATGCCTTCAACGGGAAGATTAAAAGGAGGAAGTGATAGGAAACAAAAACAAGAATGGAATCTTTAAATTGCATACCTACCGAACACCACCAACCCTATTTTGTACTCACTTATAGACACCAGCCACCTTAAAACACAAAACAATCCCTCAGACATTAATGAATTAAAGAAAACATTTGGATTGGCACCGAAAGTTAATGGGGTCTATTCTGGAACGAGACCCATCCTTCATCTAACTTTAATGGAAATCCATTCCATAGTTTCTGTGTGATCTGGCTGATAAAGCAACCCAACAACCAACAAAACAAACGAACAAACTAACCCAACCAACACATCAGCAAACCAGCCAACAAACCTACCAACCAACATTTGATTTGTATTTTTTGTTAATATAATGAGGAAACAATTATCTGCCAAGTTGGGAAATGTTCATTAAGAACGAATGTTCCAAATACTGACAGACAACACATTGAATTTGTTTTTACTGTAATTACAATTTGAATGGTAATTAGCCACTCACAGCACTTGCTTGGAATAGGAAAAGACTGTGTTGGATAAATATTGAAAAAATCAACAGTGAATTCAAGCAAATGTTTACTTTGGCCAAGGTAAGAGAACTATAATGGGTTCGGTGAGATGTTATCAAAGTACTTGACTGTATTTGGAGTAATATGAGAGGACAGTCCTCTTAAAGGTTCATGGATTCATTTTCAACCTCCCACACCAAAGATGTTACACCTTGAACTTGAAAAACTCACTCAGAATTCACTTTACAAACTTCCATTAATAGCTTCATTACACTTGCCATTGGTTAACTTGAGGTTTGCTTATAAATATCCTCTTAACTCTCTGCTACAATAACTTATGTTTCTATGTTTTTAATGCAACACATACTTATAATGAAACAATGATCAATAGTTGATTGTCAGTGTCTACCAATACAACAAACCTACACCAGACCTTCATCATACAATCACGGTTTGGTTAGGTTCAGGCACTAAAACTACATGGTTAGGTTAAGGAAAACATCCTGGATTGGGTCAAAATGACTACAATAAAGCAGGGTTAGGATTAATATGGGTTGTTATAACCTGCATTCTTCTGAGGAGGACAGGTTTGTTTTTGACGTTTATATTTTACATTCTGTACTGTTCTGTTTCTTGAAATATTGATATAATGTCAATAGTACATCACATAATATCATCTAAAGTAATCCAGCACCTGTTCTTAGACCACCTTCCGAATAATTGCACTTCATTCACTCACAACATAAAAATGTTCTGTACAATAATGTTAAATTTAAAAAGTAACTGTCGAAAACAAATTAGTATCACATATTATATTAGTCAAATATAACTGAGACTTCTTGGAGTCAGGCTTGTATCGGCATATGGATCGTGGAGATCATTTAGCCGTCAGTGGCATCTGCTAATTCAGTCGTGCTTCCTAATCACTGGCTCGTCCACGGCTGCTGACTAGAAACATCCAATCATGTTCATGCAAACTTACCAACGCTCCTCACTTTACTCTAATGATACGCTCATGCCATATGCTGCTGCAACCCTGTCCACCACCCCAACTGTAATTGTAGCCTGCCGCAATTTTACCATTTAATAAAACGGTGAATTTCTTGAGAAGTTGTCTTTCTTGTCATTTTAACAGAAATTCTCTTCATAAACCTTTACAGCAGGCCTATATGTCTGAACAGTACAAACCTATCCATTATTTGTATACTATTTGACTCAAATTATGGCTCGATATTTTAGAAATCTTTGGCTCCTCACTGACTACAATTTGCTTTGAATTGAGTGTTGCAGTCATTCTCGAATCCAACTTTTCAGCACAATATTAGAGCTAGATGGGCCAATATTGAATGGAATAATTGCAGTGATCACAGTTAATGATTCCCCCGTGAAAATCGGGTATAATTTCTCAGAAAAAATCTGCAATAAAAGGTGGTTGCAGAGTTAATCTCTGTTCCCTGAGAAGAGGTAATTCGTCATTGTCCCAGGCAGGGCGAGGACCATTATAATGACGGGAGGTTCTTCAATTCTGTGCACACAGTGTTGTGGAAAAATGCAGGCTTAAATTGAAAGTCAGTGTCACATTTGATGATGGAGCCGCCTTGCAGAGGATTCACCCTGTGTGTCGAGGGGATGTCGGCACACCCAGTGCTGGAGAAGATTGCGGTAAACACAGAGGACTCCGCATGAACATTTTTGTTTTTCCTCCAAGATTAATGTTTTTGTCCTTTTCCTGCACCTTAGCTTTCACTTTGTGTTATTGTGTTTTCTTTCCTTCAGTATTTGTGATAATTTCACAGATGAAAAAATTCAGACTGGATAAGTTCCATTCTGGAAGATAATAGATTACTTTACTGCCCTGATTTTGCAAACGGTAGGAATTTAAACATTAGTGGCGCTTGAGGACGTTTCCAGCACGCTGCTAGTGAGTATTGGAAAGTCGCAGCCGTTGTTGAGTCGTTTGCTATTGATCAGTGACCTGCAGTCCCTGGGGATATAGATTTTAATTATTTTGTGAAGTAGGAAAGTGTAAATCTTTCCAGGAGACTCTTTAAAATTCCACTTTGTACATTACCTATGCAAGTAAAGATGGCAGCCTTCTCCGTGAATGATATTTAGGGCAAAGGATGTTATTGAACACTGGATGGATGCCACAGTCTTTTACGTGTCTGCTAAAATAATTATTTATGATCTGATCTACTAAGGACTGTCAGGTCAGATCTTCGCAGTCCAGGAAGATGAAATGTAAGATTTTTAAATGTCCGTGAAAGATGCCGTCGGTATTGGACAGTAGTGAGTGTGCAGGTTCATGCAAGACACCTTTTTTTCTCACAATATATATTGTGGTGAAATAAATTTGCATGAAATTAGCTGTGGATTCATAAACAGAGCTAATTCCCATCAATCACTGTCACTACCTGGGATTAACTCACACAGCCTCATGAACCAGCCGAGGGACGATCTGAATAACAATTTATGTAATATGTATAAATGCACAGTATAAATTGCACAAGGGGGTTATAGTCTTCAGTATGCTTTCAGTCCTAGTGCTTTTTTAAAGGGTTAGGGTATATCTCTATATGTAACATATCGGCATTAAAATGTCTATAAACAACATGACCATCCATAATCCATAATTATATTCAAGTAACGGTAAGTTTCATTTGGTTGCTTGTTGCTACAACTTGACTCACCAATTGCGTATGAATACCAAAACATAAATAGTTTAGCTACAACATATGCTACTACCTTATTATTGATTATGCGTGAGTATACATCCTCTAATGTTGGACTGACGACCAGAGTTGCAAACTATTTTCCAATGAAATCAGTTGCCATTGCTTCAAAAGTTCAAATTAGTTTGATCACAGTTTTGACCACAATGTCGAAAGTGTTCACTTCTTTCTCTTGAGTTGATCATTTTTTGTTAATTTTAGTATGTTTTAACGTACATTTCTTACATGAAGCTCCTTTAATCAAACAGAAATAAATGACATATTGATGGATGTTCTTTTTTTCAGTCCCATAGAACATTACCAGCAACAGCTAACTCCTGTTAAGGGCTTCCTGAAGGTTTGAATTCCTAAAACATTCACAGCATTCATTCGTTTACCAACTCATTGTTCTAAAAAATGCAGATTTCATACTTGACAATCAACAACATGTACGAATGAAGCTGAACAGCTGCTATTGGAATCAAACACAATAACTCAAGTTCACTTAATTACAAACATAATTCCTTTTACGACGAACAGAGCTTTTGTTTATTGTTTAAAAACCTCGGTACGTCTTTATGTGTGACAAGAGTTTGAAGTGTCTCTCAGTGGCCTTTTATGTCCTCACATAAACACGTCAAAATTAATTCAAGACAGCTTGACTCAAGCTGAGGGACGGAACAGATCTGCATCGCTGCAGGAACTGGACACACTGTCATTATATCATACCCACACTTGACAATTGTCTCTCTTCATACTGGTAGGAGGTGTTATGTAAACTCCAAACATTAGTATACTTGCTCATATGACCGTGTAAGAATATTGCGTAAGTGAGATATGGAGGAAAAAGCAACAGGGTCAAAGCAGCAGAGAGAGACGACTGGAACGGGAGGTTGGTAAAATCGTTGTGAGATGTCAGATAATCATGTTTGTGGGTTTAGAGGGAGATTATAAGTGTTTTTCCTGACACCTTTTCTGTAAATCCGTTTGGCCTTCTTGATGAACTGAGCAGGTACAAAATCATGTCCAATTTCATGTTAACACAGTCATCATTGGGTAAACACAACCTCATCTGGAGTATTACCAAGCAGGTGCAAATGCACAAAAAAACAAAACACTGACCCGGTACTGAGGCTGTGGTAATGGTACTGGCAGTGTTGATCTGGCAGGAAATGAGAGGCTGCAGTAGTGGGTCGGGAAAAAAAACAAATATGATGATAAATGATATAATTATCTCCTCTTTTTGTCGTAAAAATGAAGATCTGACACCAGTCAAAGTGCAGAATAAGATGGGTATTGACTGTTAGCAGCTCAGTCATCAGGATACATTGTTAGCAGTTAACATTTCTGCAGATACGTACAAGTTTGAACGTTCCATAGTCTATCTACCTTATTGACAAAATGTGCCATAACACGTTCACGTAACATTTTTATTATTTGACCTTCACATCTGAAGGTTGGAAGGATGGCGGTGGAGTTTGTTTTTTTTTTTGATTTTAAGCCTAACCATGATGTTCTCCTAACCCTAACCAAATGTTTGTTTTTTTTGCCTAAACCTAACCAGAACATACGCACAGCATTGTGACCAGAGATAAAACAGAAAATTGAACCCAAACAGACGTAAAGTTGCAACATGACGAAACTTAAAGCTTAAAAATGATCCGTCGTTAATGTACTTGGCTTATAATATAGGTGCCTGTAATGCATAAATAGATACGCTTCATTTGCTGAAATACTTGACATGACCTTCAGCTTGTCTTTAGTGAATATGTACATCTGTTGACACTGAGCTACTCATTTCTCTCGGGGGATGTCAAACGCTCCAGACGTCTGCGCACTGTATGAAGGACAATATTCCTGAGGTTTGCCAGATGTGAGCTATAAAAGGCTGGAATGCTGCTGTTCTTCGGCTCCACAGAGATCAATCCCTCGTCACCTTAAAGTCCCAGTAAATCCATCAGGATGCAAGAGGGTTATTTATTTTGTATGATTTAGTGTGAATAAAAACACACAGTATTTTGGGTTTATTCTGGCGAGTATAGCAAAGGAAACTTTCGAGTGCCTGATCAAATTTGTATCATGTCTGATGAACCTCACTGGAGTAGATTAATACCAAATTAAGCCTGAGGATACTTTCATTTTCCCAAAGCTAATCCGACAGACGTTACACAGTTATTTCAACCTCGTTTACCTGATATCTGCCTGTGAGCCTCCACGTTCGTTGTTCATTAAAAATCCAGCATTACAACCTAAATAAGTCTCTTTTTGTTAATAACTACTTACAACGCCGGAGGATGATCTTGTACACATTAGCAGTTTAGCCCTAACAGCTACTGTAGCTCGCTAACAACTAGCCACAAACAAATACAATTATTATGAACAACATTTGCATCACTGTTGTTCCCTCGACTATACATATCAATGGTTGAGCTGATAAAGGATCAGATAAATGCTACACAAGCTCAGTGTGCCCTCTATACGATCGTATTTACTGGAGTGCCGTCTCAAGTCACAGGGAGAATGAGGGCTAATCAGGGCGATTTAACTTGAATATAACATGCTGTTAGACCTGTTGGAGGTTAATCAGCAGCATGGGACACATCTGGTCACGCTACGCCCCGTGTATATAAAACAGAGCAGCAGCCAGTCCTGGGAAAGATATGCCACATTTATACTCATCCAGCATGTACACTTTTATTCGGAGAGATGGATGCATTTACATCTCCAGTTACTAGATATATTCACTGTTATTTATTCTTTATTGAGAAAAGACTGCTGACCAACTGGTGACAAAGTATAAATGGGTTTAAAAGTAGGAAAAAAATATGGCGGACCGCCAAAGCAAAAAGCGCCTGCAGAGCTTGACATTTTATCAAAATATCATTGCTGACACATTCCTACCATAGGCCTTCACCGGAGTATGACTAGCGTTAGCAGGAAATCACTCATGTGAGACAAGAAATCCCAACTAAAATGCAAATATTTGTCAAGCAAAACACACCAAAATACTACACTTCAGGACCAGTTTTTGACATGCGTGGACTAAAATGTCTTTAAACATTGTCGTGGGCCACGCCAGACACGCTGATCCAGGCCACATACCGCATGGAAACAGAAGCGGACCGCCCAAGTGCCATCATTCCACACAGTATGTGGACCAGATGATCATGTCTGGTACAATTTTGCTATCAGGGACCAAAACAAAGAGACAAAATGAACCGTGGGCAGGTGTTTTTACCATTTCTCAGCTTGGTTATTCACCTATGGGAAAAAAAAAATGCATATTTCTGAGTTTATGCGAACTCATTAATATTGTAAATATTAAGAGTTTGAATTTCTTCTCCAAAAGTACATAATCCCATAATCTGTGCTTCAGGAGCTCACTAAACATCCTCCTTATATTCTCTCACAGGTCACCCTCTCTGGGAGACCGAGTCTTTCAGCGGCTCCACCATTAAAATCAGCTTATGTCCCTAAAAGGTAACTTCAGGTATGGACATTGTGCTTAATGTAATAATAAATGCAGTCTTTATGGTGCATGCCCTTGTGGAAAGGTCTTATTATTAGATGGCATTTTTTTTTTAAATAGCCACTGGCCTCACAATTGGATCTGGGCATGTCAAAGCTCAGTGATACACTCTGAAGTACGACCTTTTCTTTTCTATCTCGTATCAAAGAGACAGTGTGAACTTGTGCGTGGCTTTTATTCCTGCTTTGTCAATATTTAATCAACACTAAGCGCCTGTGTTGTAACTGATCTTTGAACGCCAGATAAGCCTCATTAAATTATCTCCGGAGTTTTAAAAAAAGAGAGGCTTTCCTGCTCGTGAAACCTCAGGGTTATTTCTGTGATGTTTTCATTGGAAATTCAAACAGGATTCTGTGGCTTGACACCGACTTCAGCTCCCTGCTGCTGTCAAGAGGAGCTATGAACTGGTGGTCCTGAGCCATTTTCCATTTGTTGTCCTGTCAGTCCCCAAACTGCCTCTGAGCTAAAAGTGACCAACGTTAATTAAATCAGGATGATCGAGGTTAGAAGGTCTTTGTGAAAAAAGGAAGTGCTGCTGGTTGAGGTTTTAAAAGGCAGCGGAGGCAGGATATTTGGCATGTGGATAATTGAGTTATAATAAGGGCAGAATTGCAACCAAAAACAATTTGTCTATGTTGAGCGTGTGTGTGTCTAGTTTTTTGGCACCTGAATCCAGAATTGGGTGGTGAATCAATGCTCGAGTTCCAGACATTCTGTGTTTGCTGCGTACCGTCGCGTTCCTGTGCCGGGAAAACTGTCTACACATGGAAAAGAGGAATATACAGTAAGTCCATTCACACATGGATACAAAGTTAATGGTCTAGAAACGTTTATGTGGGTCCATGTGTGTGTACTGTACGTGTTGAGTCACATCAACTTTAGGCTTTACAAAAATAAGGGTTCATGGAGTCCAAACATAAGACGTGGACAACAATAGTATTATAAACCAATATTGAGACGTCTTATGAAATATGTCAGAGGAATGGGTGAAACCAGTTATTGAATAAATAAATAAATCTCTTGCCAGGGTAATACCAATCATGCTAACTACTCAGTGTTCTGGTTATTCTAAACTAAACACATTAACGTTAATTACGCGAGGCAGAGGCTGCGGCTTGGAGGATGTGAAGACGTTGTCTTGGTGCCGTTTCGATGGGCTCAGCTCCAGATTACCGGCCATGGTTGAATGAAAGAGTCGAACCATGATACATTTCTGACAGAGTGTGTGGAGAATGTATGTAAGCCCAGTCATTGTAGCCCACAACATTGTAAAAGAGACTCTTCATTTTTTTAATTACATTTTTTTGTGACTTGATCAGCTTTTAGCTTTTTGAACTAAATGCTTATATCAGCATGCTAGCATGCTCCCACGCAGGGCCGTTTCTACCATGCTGATGTTTAGCAGGTAAGGATACTTTGTTTTGAATCTTGGTTTTTAAAGCACAACTGAGGCAGATGTTATCTGAAATTGACTAAAATATATGAACTGAACATTTGATTCTTGAAAAACAAACTAGCTATGCTAACTCCATTCGATATCGCTGGAAAGCAACACAATGATGTCGTCAGCATATCATCAAAACGGTTACTTCTTCACATTCTGTTGATAATTGCAGCTAATTTTTTACATGTTTCAAAATAAAATTCTAACAAATTGCACCTTTTAAAACAAAGAGAGGCAAAATAAAGGCTGCATGACAGGTTAATCTTCAGAAGAGCTTGTTATTTGTACCCAAAATGTGCTGGATTATGATCAGTTTAGATAAGGAGCTTAACAGCTGTCCGTCCAAAGTAGATCTTGTGATACAGAACTTTATAACTTCTTAAAATAAGCTTCAAAGTTTTCTCAACATTTGAAACCTTAAATTCCTTTAAACCAATCAGAACTTTTCTTGAAAGCTGATCCAATAACGTCACTCCTTTCTCTATATTTTTTGCCGAATCGACAGTTTCAAGTGAATCTGAAATTGTTTGCTCACTGACTTTGTAGCAGAACCGTTCGAGCAGCTATCACACCCAGGTGATCTGTATTTTACAGCTGCCCGATCAATTCTCAGCTCGCAAGTGTCATTTGTTTCCACAATCTCGATCTCGGTCACATTCACAGTTTCAAGTTATTCTCTGCAGAGTTGTTACGTCTGTCTGATCATCACACATCAGCTGTCAAGGTCAAGCTACAGGGGACGCTAATAAATGTTTAAAAGAGCGCTTTGAAAGGCCGCTCACGTTCCTCTAATGTTGAGTCCCATAAAGCAGACGACAATTACTACCAGCTGTAATAAACTCCATCAGGAATCCACTTGCACAGTCACTCTCGACACGATGAGCCACATAAAAGTCATTTGCCGCACAGCAGCGCGCGTCACCCATTAAGTCTGTCGTCATTCCAGGGGTATAAACTTATCTGGCGTCATCTGTCCCGTCCTCGCTCTCATTACCATAATTCCCTGCGATACGGTGAAACCTGCTCCCGGCTCACAGCACTGGTATAAAAGCCCATTATGCCATTAATCAGGCCCTACACGCTCCTCATGTAGGAGTGTGAATGAGTATCACTGCCACTCTCTGTGTGACTTGCTGCAAGTGTGTCACATTTGTGTCTCTAATCTGTGTGTGTGTGTGTGTGTGGGGTCAGCATGTGTTTAATTTTGCTTGGTTTCAGCGTGCGGGGGTGTGTGAAAGGCTTTTTCTGAGGCTTGTGTAAATGTCACCAGAATATATTATCGGATCTCTATTGTGTTTTTGTGTGACAGAGAGGAAGGAATAACAGGAGGAACCAGGAGTGAATAGTTGAAGTGGAGGGAGGGATATTCCAGATTTGGCAACTTGAGGACACCAAAACAAGATTGTATTACTAGAATTTGTTACCTAAATGTCTTTATTGCAAGTACATTCAATTGTTTGAAATGTATTTTATGTGTATTGTTTTTTTTTTTGTTATAGGTGTTGTTATCAGGGCGTTATCACAAAAGAGAGTTTGCTCTCAGTGGCCTTCCCTGTTTAGTAAAGTATCACCTAATGAAGTCATTATGGCTAATGTGTTAGCAAACAGTAGCCTATTTGCACAGCCAGCAAACATGGAGCAAGATTATTATTCATTTTATTTCATGTTTCTGGCCACATCATGATAGTAAGTCCAATATTCACCCTCCTTTTAGCTCCTTTTTGGTCTCCACCACCTCCTGAGAGAATAAGCAGTCAATCCAAACAAGGAGCTGAAGGATGTTAAAATGCGTTTTTGTGTTTGTTGATAATAGGTGGTTGAATATAACTAAATACATTTTCTAAAGCACTATAATAAAGTACAATTTCGTGGTACTTCTACATTTTTAGACAAAAGATCTACTCAGAAATATCTCGGAGACGAACACTGCACATACTAATTAAAATTTTTCATACCCTTTCTGTCCAGTAAAGTTGAAGTCAATTTGAAAATGATTTTTTTTCCCGTACACTGAGAGTTGGATTAGCCGGAAAATGCATCGTCAGAAAGATGAAAACATGCTGTTTTTAAAGTTGTCTCTCTAAAGTGGCGAAAATATATATAAAGTACTTCAAATGAGCTCAACCTTAAACATCTACAGCAGCACAATGCAACACTCACGTTAATGCGGCACTAATATTAATACAAAAACATTATTAAAGTGCGAAGGCTTCACTTTTACTTGTTGTAGAGACCTTTTTTGACAAGACAAGCGACTTACATAATTAACAAACATGTTTCGACGTGTTAGATTAATGTAAACATGTTACAAACAATGTATCAAGGTGGCAAATTCACAGATTTTCTTATCTGTGTTTGCCGGACCTCACCTTCTCCTCCTTCCTAACCCCCTTGATTCTCCACTCAGGAATAAGCACTGTGTTACAATCAGCCCGGATGTCCAGTCGGTTGAGGAGAGGAAAAAGGAAAGGAAATGTCAGAAGCTTAGACTCATTCCTCTCCTCGCTGGTTCAGAAGCAAAAGCTCAGCAGAAGCTCCTATTTTCTGTCACAACTGCTCAACCTCCCTCTCTGCCTTCTCACTGCTTCAGTAAGTAAAACCTCCCCTGGGACGTGGACTGCCACCAAGTTGTCGTCTTTTGTCTTTGTGCACATTAAATGTTTTTGTGTGTGTGTGTGTATCGTCGTCCCGCGTTGCCAATAAAACGCCAGATTTCTTCAGAATTGGACCCTGCTGATTTCCAGGAGGAGAGATCTTGGATCATTTTCCATAGATAAACACAGAGCTGGATAAAAAACCCACATCAGACTGCACAGACAGCCTCTAACCTCGTACTGTATGTATCCTGGCAAACTGCAGAGTTTTACATTCTTTGGCGAATGACATTTAAACATCACGTCCCCTCTTGATCTAGTTATTATTATTTCCACTGTAAAAGCAGGAAAATACTAAGAATGATTTATTTTATAATGCAAACATGAAAAATGGCTTCTGGCCTTGCTAATCAGATCTGCAATTTACAGGAAATTCAAGCAACATGGAAGTCAGGCAAGTTTCCTCTTCAATAAACGATGCGTCCCTGAACCTGAAGCAGAGAAAAGTCTGACCATCGGCCCATTTCAGTGCCTCTTGACTGCTGTACGGATGGATGGACTGATGGAAAATCATCCATCTCTTCCAGCTGAGACAGCTTCTCTTTTTTCCTTCTGCCCTTTCTGACAATCTGGGTTAAATTTAACTTTCGTTTGTCTTGACTTCAGACACACAAGTTGGAAATGAACTGCTGATTCAACAGAAGTTTTTGACGTTTCTGCAAACTAGGGATATTTTCAAATTTGAATGTTCAACAGGTTTATCATTCTCTCCACAATACATGTAAATGTCACAGTCGGATTATCTGGATATGAGAGGGCTGCCATGTTAGTGGCAACAAAACAAAAATGTTTGATGTTTATACATTTTAAAGCCATGTGAGTAGCAAGATGTTGGAGTAATATTTTAGCCTTTCTGTTACAACAAAGCCAGATATTTTTGACAATTTTTTACCCATGTTGGGTATGGCTATCAACTGGGCATGTTTAATGAGACGTCAGGACATTTTCAAGCAGGTTAGTGGCAATAAAACCAAATATTTTTTCACGAGGTTTGGGAAAATGTTCACCCATGTCAGTGTCAAAAAAACAGACATTTTTCAGCCGTGTTAGTGCCAATAATACATGATATTTATGATGAGACATAAGGGGATCTTCAAACTTTCGAAGATATTTTTGACCAGATGTCAGGACACTTTTCAGCCGTGTTTATGAAGAGAGAAACATGTATTTTACGCCAAAACATGCGTGTTTTTTCGTGCCTAAACCTAACTGATGCATAAGCACGGTGCCGTCACAAGATAAAATCATTTTCCAAACATGTTAGCGGTAACAAAAGCAGATATTTATGACTTTATGGCTGGAGATTTCCAGCTGTATTAGAGGCAGCGAGACCAATTATTTTGGGCGAGACATCAAGACAATATATCTGGCTGTGTTTGTGTTGACACAACCGAAACAGGATCTAGTCTTAACGCTTGCCAAGTGTGCAACAGCGTAACCACAGGCCCTGACATGAAATTGAAAATTGGACATAAACAACCGCATTTTGAAACCTTAAAAAGTTTCATCATATTTCAGTTTGCAGAAGCGTACGTTGCCAGCAGTTATTCCACAATTGTGTTGAAGAGGAGACGGGAGGTTGTCGAGGAACCAGCTAATAGGTGATTTACTGTTGCAGTGTGTTTCAGTGTGTGTGTGTGTGTGTGTGTGTGTGTGTGTGTGCTGAAGGTGCGGACACTTACTGCAATGACTCATTCATTGATTTCCAGTAAAAACTCCCAGCTTTTCCACAGCGTTGGCCATGGATTAGCGCAGAGCTGGAACATCAAACCGGTTCAGTAAAGGAAATCAAGGCATGACCAACAGCACCAGAGGTGGGGGTTGAAACGGAAACAGGACCGTTCGGACGGTACCGAGACTTTGTTCCCCGTTCTTACAAAGTATGCACTGATGGTGTGTTTTGGAATAAAGCGTCTGCCAGATGCTATTGGCAGATTACCCTTAGTCTCTCGAGACTTATTTCCTCAATGCGGAATTTTCCGAAGAATTGGCGCCTGAACTTAAAAGGAAACAAGTCCAGTTGCCTACAATAGATCGCTGAGAATTACCATGACCAGAATGACCGAGTCGGCTTATTAAAGGAAAGGGTTTCACACACGTGTCATCACACTGTTTACTACCATGTTTGGTAGTTTCTTGCAGACAGATCAAACTTTTTTTAAAGGCTGTTCTTGTATTTACGTGACAAAAAGTGAAAAAGAAAACATTTCACACACTTGAAGAAAGGTTTGGTAGAAAAGCATCAGCGTCTTCTTCAGTGTTTTCTTGTGTGCCATCAGTTTAAAACGATCATCAGCGACAGTTGAAGCAAAGTGTTTTGCATTAGTGGTTCTCGGTGCAGACTACTTTTTGCAAGCCACCTTTCTTTCCTGCCAGGTGGTTAATTGTATCCACCAGGTGCAAATCTGTCTGTGATTAGGTAGCTCGAAGGGAAAGCAGAGCAAGAGGTAGGAAATCAATTTGTCTCTGAGCTCTGTGCATTCAACGAAATCATTGACTCTTAGAAGACAAAACCTACAGGAAAAACAAAATCTTTACAGGTTCAACTGAATGAAATTCCTGCGTAGAAAATCAGATGTAAAGAGCCTTTTTAACAGTCCTTGAACGCAAAATTGCACTTCATTTGTATTCTTGGATATTACAGTATCTACACTACATTTTCATAACAAGTCGGAGTTTGTTATTTTATCTCTTCCGCAGTTATAACTCAAATTTTACATCAATTTACTCTCCTTAGGTAAAATTAGGAGATACAATAATCCCATAACTTCAGTAAACGCAGCAAAACTGTCAGACATAAATAGCTTTTAAAGCAAACTCTGATGCGTCTGGAAAACTGGTTCATTATTCTAGACTTTAAATCGGACACTGACGTGGTCAAAACAAGACTTCCAGTTTTCTCTCATTTTTTGTAAAAAGCTGGTGTGAACATGACCCATACTTCACTTAAAAGCAACATTAATCATTGTTTCCTTGGTTTGGACCAAATGAACCAGACTAAAGTTGTGAAAACAACCCAAAACTCCAGATTAATATAACATATAATCACCTGCCTAAAAGACCTTGACCTACCAACTACAAAACTTAATTACCATCAATAAAAATGAACCGTATTCATCATATTTTAGGCAGGAAACACTGGCGGTCCAAATTTTGCCTTTTAATTAAAGCCTCATATCAAGCCAATATATCAGCAGCTCAATATGGGAGACTGACTTGAACCATGACAGAGTGACGTGACTAGTGGACTAATGTATAATTGAATTTCTGCGGCAACGAAAAAACACCTGTACCTCCAGTGTAAACCGCACAGTGGTGCATCATTGTACAAGCACACATCATTAGTGAGGAGAAAAGGATTGCATCCGTTTTTGTGCAAGTTATCAGAAATGTAAAAGTTCATACACATACGCGATCTTTACCATTTATTTGACTGTAAATAGGACCATAGTTTACAAAATGAACATCACGCTTCGTTGAAGAAGACTTGAAACTACAGGTTGAGACCATAAACTCATTAGTTTACCGAAGTAATAAATCAAGGGAGAAATGGGGCCATTTTTCTCATAAGCTTACATACAATCACAATTCTTTTTGCA
>OMLP01024055.1:29086-43979 GCA_900302685.1 Spondyliosoma cantharus | reverse complement strand
AGCCCCAGAGAGAACCAAGGCTATAGTGTGTGTGTGTGTGTCTGTCCTTGTACTTCAATTTAAAGAGGACGTTTTCTTCAAAGGGCTTTCATAAATTAGTTTAAGTGTCAATTAGTTCGAATTACGATTTCAGTTGAGGATCCTCACTGATCCCCCTGATTTTTGTTATTTGTGCAGAGAACAGTTTAGAGTGGTCCAGTTTCCTCTTCTCACTATTGAAGGAAAACAATTTTATTTACGAATCTTCAACAGCGAGTCTCGGCAGTCTCTTCAACTGCAGTAGATTGTCAGACGTCTCAGCCCACGAGGGATCGTGCAGCTCTTGTGCCGCTGCAAAATGTCAACGCCATACTTGGAAGATTTTCCTTGAATGCTACTGGCTGTTTGAAGCTCGTACCGTTTCAGGCACAGTGGTGCTTTGGGTGCGATGCCAATGTCAGATCGCTGACATGCTCACACTGACAGAGCTTATATTCTGACATTTAGCAGGTATAATACTTACCATGTACTTACCATGTTGTTTGACTGTATAAGATTTGTTAATTGGCTCTCAATACAAGGCTTAGTAATTTTGAATTAATGATATGATAATGATCAATGGGGGACGTGGGCAATCCATTCTCTAGTTGTTGAGACATGCTTACCTACCAGTGTTTCAGAGGTGCTACAGGGATCACAAAGTCATTAGGATTCATCTGGGAACCGTGAACGTCTGTACCGAGCTCCTTGGTACAAGCTCCTGCCGTTCAAGGTCAGATAGATTGCTGTGTTCTTTTTGATGGTTTCATGCTCCTGATCGTGTGGTGGTCCATGTTAATTTACCTCTTACCTGGATGATTGTAAGCGGAGGGGGGAAGCTTCCGATCCGACTGCTGCCAGAGAAGGCACAGCGCTTCCGAGACATGTGGCTCTTAAGGATTGGCTCCCATCCCTTGGAGAGGCGGGGGTGGAAATTAATGAAAGGCCCTTCTGTAGCAGTTCTTGTTGATCCAAGCTGGAAGGTAGAGGAGCAGTTTAGCCAGACTAACTTACAATTCTGCATTTTGTGTCATGCACAGTCAATTTAGTAGATAAGTTCTCTCATGTTTGATAGACGATAAGGTTGGAAGCAGTCGTTGTCAGAGGATTGAGGGCCTGAAGTTGTTCTTGGGCCCTCCACCCAGTCCAGGTAAGACACTGATCACTGGAAGGTAGATCTCCGAGTAAGGAAAATGGCTCTGGCCTAGTGCAGGAGAGTCTTTTGGTCCAAGAGAAAAGTATTTTCTCACTGGATCAGTCATTGATACCTCAAGACAGGATGAGCAATGTCAGGATCCTGTACCTAAAAATATTGTCCATGGTTGTGAAGCTTGCTATACACTTGGACCCATCCATCCAAGATTGGGTCTAGACAAGCCACACTGGAGTGTGTGGAGTGCCCGTGACCACTATCTGTCGGGTTGGATCAAGGATCTAGTTTGCCTTTTTGTGCCCTTGTGCTGGAGGCGAGTGCATTTTTTCAGTGCAGCCAAGGGACTAATAGTGATGTGTAGTTGACAAGAGCCCACAGGGGCATGTGACACTGTGTGAGGATGAACCACGTCTATTATTGAGGAGGGTTACCCAGACCTATCGTAGATGCATCAGAATCAGGGCTCCCCCTCAAACTGGAGCCTCTTCCCGAGCCCCACGAATCCAGAACCCTGTGAGACTGTGACTACAGCTGGTGAGGGAGGTCGTCACCTGCAGCCTTACAAGAAACCCATCCATCAGGCACAGAGATGGTCCTGAGCCCTGTGGCGTCATGGGAAGACGACGACACAGAGTTCATGCTCAATCAGATCCTCCGGGGCGATTGCACTGGATCCGTAGATGATCCAGGGTCTCTCTGCAGGTAAGCTGAACAGGTCTTTTAAGCACTACCCTGTCTGCTGTGGCTGCGTGTTAGGATGATACCTTGTTCTCTATTCCCATCCTGACTTCCATGTGGGGTTAGGGCTAGGGTTGGATAATTACAATGTGATTTCTAACTACTGTAATTCAACGAGAGTGCGACATGCTGCATAAAATGCTTGAATTTCTGCTTTGCACTTTATGTTTTTAAATATATTTTTATACAGAGCGCCAGCTTCGTACACTCTGTTGGTTTTATGAGCCCAGTCTTGTTTCAAGCACTGCGACATGTGATGTGTTAATATGGAAGTCGACAGATACTGCTCCTGAACATTTTATGTTCTTAAATGAAACATCACATTTATGAACTCTACGTCGCCTCATGTGCCCTAAAGCTTCCGCTGACACATGCCTACACTCTGCATCGACACATACATAGAGAGAGACTCTGAGGAAAAGAATGGCAGAGCGAGAGAGAGAGAGAGCAAGTCAGCGAGGTGAGGATGACATTTTAAACATTAGCCACACATGATGTGACATCTGAGTCCCCTTTTAATTTTTCATCTAGTTCCTCCTGCACTCACGTTGAGTTACTTCAACTCTCTTGGAAAGTACACGGACCCTTAAGTGAACCGTCTGTACGGTGTCATGGGTGATGAGGGATGGTGGCAGACTGAGCTTGTACTCAGTCAAAGTCAAACGTCAGCATCAGGAAGTACGTTTTGTCAATTAGCCAAGCGATGCATGATGGAGCAGCTTGCAGCTTCCACTGACCTGTGTCAGCTCAACTCCTGTGCACCTGAGCCATGTTTGATGGTGTGTACAAGGGCCGTTCCTGTTGTAAGACAAATGTTCCCAAAAAAGACTTCACACCTGAGCCAATGTCATTTTGCTGTCATAGTTTGTCCTGTGTTGTGAAACAAAGCGTAAAGGAGTGAAAGTGCTGTTTTTGTTTTTAAGGCAACTTTTCTTTTTCTCTTTTTTTTTTTATCTTCCCCTCAAAATATCACCTGTCGATGAGTTTGTTCAGGTATTTTCAATGTGACGTAACTTTTTTTGAGATTGAAAATACTTTTCAGCAATTTCTGACATTTTTCAACAGCTTCTGAGAGATTGAAGACCAACTGGAGCTACAATACAGAGATATTACCTGTGCAGCATAGAGGGTGATTTAAAAAATGTTTTTAAACCACTGCTTTCAGTCTTTTTGAGAATAACTAGTTTTTCTGTGAAAAGATATAAGTCCTAAAGCGAAATAACGAAATATGTTGAATGTCACTGCCCCACAGACGGACAGCATTTTCTGATCTAACGCTCATATCAAGAGCACAAAATAATTTCTCATAACTTTCCAAAACCCTTACAAATTACTGTTGGTACATGAATCTGTAACAGGGTTTGGGTTTAGTAAGACTTGGGCACAAAACCAAATTGGTCAGGTAACAATCACAGTTTGGATTAAAGTTAAAACTTAGTTAATTTAAGGGTAACAGTGGGTTGGGTTCCTACTTCTTGTTGGGATATCTACGTCATCGTGGTTCTAAATATAACAACTTGGTTAAGGTAAGGGAACAGCAGCTGTGATGGTTAAAGGAAACTAATGTTGATTGTTGGTAGGAAATAAGAAGATTGAGAGGTGAATTCCCATTGTTAGAATATTTCATCTGAATGTGTAAAGATCCCAAATCATTGGTTTAATGTGTTGTCAACTGTCATTTACACTTTCAAAATCTTCTTTAAAAAGATTGGGGTGTTTTAGAACAACGGCTTGAGTTTGCCAAATGCCACACTGCAGGGATTCAACAATACAACGATACAAAGTTAGATTGTTACAAAGATTGGTTTCTTTAATCTATCCAGAGTACACTCACTTCCCAAACAAATCAATAAAGAATCTCTGGAAATTGTGTCAGTTCTGTTGAGTTCAGTTCTTTGCCCGTGAGTAAACCTTCCTCTCAAAGAAATCAATGAAGGATCTCTGAAACATCTCGGACACTTGGGTGGGGGTTAGGAGTTACCTTCGTACAAGTCAGTCTTTTATCTTCGTGTGCAGCTGCAGGCTATCGTCAAGGTATCGATCTTGGGTTGTTTGGGGTGTTTTTTGCTCATCTATGAAATAAATAAAAAGGAGATTTACCAATTCTCATTTCGATAATCGTGACACCCCTGGTAGTCTCCCATGTAAGGACCCTCTGTGGTGTCGACCCAAACATTCATTTTAATCTTATTTCTACATCGACAACATGGACACAACTTCATCCAATGCTCCTGTCGGACTATAGTTGTAATGCTGGCGACTACTACATGGCTTTGTCACTGAAATGTAAATATTTGTTTTTTGTGGGAACTTTCTGAAAAGACTTGGCCTATCTTTGACCCTCTGGATTTTTAATTCATATGCTTTGAGTTACTGTTTGTGGCTTCTATTTGCTTCTATCCAAGTCCTTTCTTTGCTGCTGGAGATGTGAAGATAATTCACCTCAACCTTAAATACCACATAGAGCAAATGTGATGAAAACTATGGCAATCATTCACTCAGAGCCTTGATGCCAGGGTCTGACCTGGAGAAGACCCTGGTCTCTGCAATAAATTATATCACCACAGGTACGGATGTGAGATCGGCATCTATGCATACTAATGTTTTTGGTCCAGTATCTCTTCAACACTGATCAAAATACTAATTTATTCAAATATTGCAGATTAGTCTTTCAACAGACAGCTGCTATGATAAGATGAAAACAGTGTGAATTATATTCATGTATTAAATCCCACACCCGTGAACTCTAAAGCCTTAAGCATTCAAATAACTTTCAGATCCTGGTCCAAATTCTACGTGCCAAAATCTGAAATCCTTTTATAAAAGCACATAAAAGAGACATCAAATCAAATCAACCTTGCCAGAAGTGAATAAGAATGTCTCAAAATCAGCCTGATGTTGCGTGAGATATTATTTGATGAAGAGCTGCCGGCTCACCTCGAGCATAAAAGACGGGAGAAGTAAGCATTAAAGGAGTTGATTAACTCCCTGTGTGAAAAGTTGAAATGCTGCTACTCTTAGCGGACAGATGGCTGCTGAAGGGGGAATTTGCTGCAACTGAAATAAATGGCACACATAAAGTATCCACTATTGGCAATTAACTATGAGTTAGAAACACAAATTACACATGCAATGCCAGTGAAGAAACAAGTAAAGCAATATTAGCGTTACCAGTGGCTCAGTAAAAAGTGCTGGACAAGAATGAGCAACATACAGGCAATTTTGATGCGATGTTCATTCCATTTAGTTTTTTCTGATGCTCTTACCTCCCTTTGTCTCGGCTAACAAAGCCGGCCTCCTCCATTACATTAGCTGCCTGTGGACTGCACACTGAACTCTGGCGTCGCAGCTTTTAGTCTCTTTTGTCAAGTCAAATTTATTTCCAGAGCAATTTCATGGAGCTGCTTTTTGATGCAACACGCTGGTCAAGAAGTCACAAAGCCGCAAAGGAGACGTTCAAATTCAGATGGAAAGAAGAAAGAACACTAAACGTGAATGATGCATGTCAGTGCAGCTGTATGTTTGCATTTAAATAAGTCAATGTGTAGCACTTGTCCCTACGAGTGGGTTTGAAAGCCTTACAGCGATGTAAATGCGAGTTGTGCTTGTGCAAGTTATTCTTTGATCATATGCAACCTTTGTGTGATGGGAAGAGAAAACCTTTTGTTTGTCTTCCGGTTTCTTTGAGACTTTGTTTATCATATTTCCCATGATTACTTTGGAGATGACCTTTGTTTTCATTCAGCTCTGTGCTCTTGCTTTTGTTTCCCGGGTACTTTCTTCATTGTCATGTATTGTCTTGCCGTACTCGTTCTCATTTATTCCTCTGTGCAAATAAAAAAAAAAGGCTTTGTCAATGCGGTGTTGTACAAATGCAACATCTTGTGTTGCCATTTGTTTCATTGTTATTTGGCTCATTGAGTGAAATCCATCACAAAGTCTTATTAATACCTACCTTGCTGTAGGATGTTGATGACGGCAGACCAATCTGAGTTAAGCAACGCTAGCAGTCAGGATGGCAATGTGGAAAAAAGAAACACTCACAGTCCCCAGAAGATGAATAAATCTGACGTTGGCGACCCACTGACACCATCCAGAGGCTGACAGTTATTTTAACAAATATCTAAAGAACTATTGGATACAGTAACAGGTAAGTTGTTTCAAACATTGTCCGGATTGAGATTGTCAGGGTACAAATGATATCTGCAAAATATCATCATGTTAGCGTAGAGAGCCGAAGTCACGCCCCTTCCGGTGAACCACATGGGACCTTATTTCAGAAAAACTTTGTATGGTAGTCAACAGAGAGAGACTAATGTTGTTGATCCCGCTGTGCCATGTTGTGCCACGAGTCGCACATATTACGTTTGTGAAATTAAAAGATAACTTCAGTCAAGAAAGTCACAGATTGTCATAATTTAAGTAACACGCCATGTAGTTTTGTGTGAAACTGATCAGTGAACTCGTCGTCTTGCTCAACAAACGTCACCAACATGGTTGCCGACAAAAAAGGATGAAAGTCACAATGAATCTGGTCATATTGATAACTGCAATTATGCAAAAGGTGAGTTTATCCGTGTTGTGAGCAAGCTAATGTACAGGAACAGCTCTACAGTGTTTAAGTTAAAGGTTTTGGCGAGCGTTCAATGAGACGACGTCACTAACGCGACTGTTGGCTTTCACAATATTTCACTACTTTTATGACAAACAGACTTTATTGACTTGGAAAATTATCTTTTAGGTTGACCAACATCGTATGTGTGATTCATCAAACGGGAACGACCCATCCGTGGTCGGTTACCTCGTGGACAATCTGCCCTCACTCTACATCTCCCATCCACTGACAATCTCACATGCTCTGCAGAGAAACGGAGAGAGTGAGTGATATTACCCCCCCCATCTGGTAATGTACTGACCGTGATGCAACCTTTTAGGTGTCATTGTCAGGTCGTCACATTTTATAGAACTCAGACTTTGCTACCTGTAATGACACTGACTTCGAGCTCATCATCTAGAAATTCAATCCAAAGCTCTCTGCTTTATTAAAAGACATTCTCCCCGTAGTATAAAGAGAGAGAAAATCAAATGGATGCTGTCAATAAGAAACTGCTTATTACAGGTGTCACAAACAGGTAGCGAGGCTACCCACCAGCCGTAGGAGTCAAGGTATTATTAAAGGATGTGTATGGAGTGGCTGTGGGGGTGATTGAGCAGAAATTGCTTTCTCCTGGTACAGAAGCCAAACACTCAGCCGGGAGTCTCGATTAAAGGGAGGACGAAAGCAAAAACAGAAAATGTACAGTAATGCGCTGACACAGAGTGGATAGATACAATACTTGTAACGCGTATAAAGAGCAGCTTGGATGCTCTGTGATTGGACGTAGAGATATAGAAGTAGGACATGGATATGCATAGAAATATATAGTCAGCAAGAAGTGATTCTGTAACTAAACCTGAGAAAAAGACAGCTTGTGAAAAAGGCAGGGATAAGGCCCGGACGAGATGATAATGCCCCGGTCGCATCGCGCTCTGAAAAGGCCCACATGGTGTTCTCCCAGTAGGTGGACTAATATAAGAGGAAGCAGACTTTGTGTTTGAACTCCGCAGGCTCAAATATGACTCACAGCAGGCTTCCAGCCATCCGCCCTCTCTGCATCTCTACCAACCTCCATCTCTATCCACCCTTCTCCCCTGTGTACTCCACCCCTCTGTCCTCTCGTCTGCCTACAGATAAGCTCCTAATAAGGTTTCGTGGACGAGGAGGGTGGTTTTACTTCCTTTTTTACTTCCACTCTCCTCGTGAAACATGTACCGAAGATAAATCAGAGAAGGTCTGCGTTTCTTTGAAGGCTGTGAGCTGACTCTCGGTTGAACTGCATCTTAGTGTGGCTCGATTAAATTAATAAAAAAGGATGAATGATAAAGGATGGGGAGCCGTAACAAGCGGTGGAGATGGATGAGAACTTGAAATCCGTCTGGGACACGGTCGCGGATAAATGGATGCAGCTGTGGCTTCTTTGGAATCCATTAGAGACGACTGACTTATTTGATGTTCATGACTTTGTAAGAGGAAATCTTCTGAAGCCGTGTTGTGACATAATGCTGCTGTAATTATAAAAACAAAAAGGTGTTAAGTTTTTGTGTTTAGTTTGAACAATTTCTAAAATGTAAAAAAAAAAAGGGTCAACATATCTTCGTATTCGACCGTTATCATCCCTGCCACCCTTGTTCCTTGTCGTCATGTGGTTAAGGTTGTTTACGGGTCAATTTTTCGTTAGGTTTAGGCACCAAAACCACTTAGTTAGCTGTCGGAAACCCTTTGCTATACCTAAAGAAAGCTTCGCTGGTCGCTGCTGTCGTGCTGAATACCAGGTCATATCGGATGTTATTTTGCACACCTAAGTGCCCTGATAGAGGACAGAGACCAATCAGCTGTATTGACGTTATTGGCAGAGACAGACAATGTGACACTGAGGACGTACCGAAGGTAATGAGGGACAAATACTCCTGTCACGGCATGGTGAATCATATCTCAACTGATGAATACCCTTATTACAGTTAATGTGGTGTTTTTTTTAAACTCACAGAGCCGAGCCACTTCCCAAAAGCTTTCAGTGGGAGGCATCTGGGACTCTGAAGCAATGGATGTAAGGAATCTGACAACTTGTGTCGCCACAACCGAATTTATAAAAATCTGGAGGACATCAGGATAAAACAACATATTTGATAACCCATTATTTTACGTTATTTCAGTTGTATGTCGATATATTAGAATTGATTTAGGTTTTTTTTTATCATATCATGTAGAAAGTGTTCGATGTAAATGTTAGCTTGAAAGTTGAATGCTAACTATTAGCTAATTAGCTAAATGGGTTATCAATTATGTTGTTTTACATTGAAACGCAGCTCAATGTCCCCCCAAATTATCACTTATTGATAATTTTCAGTTGCTGATTGATAGGGGAGCTGTGAAATTATAACAATCTGCCAGAATACCAATGTTTATATGACAACAACGCAGCATTAACGCCAGCACTCGAGCCTCCCGCCCTGGGAAAATGACCACCCACCATGTTCCAATTTAGTTCGAGGGAAGGCTGTTGTCATACTGTGAGGAAAATATCACAAGCTCGAGGACATGACGATGGACAAACGCTCAAAAGAAATGTCTAAAAATGCGGTTTAGAATATCGCTTGACCTTTAACACCATGTTCCCAGACAGTCTCCTGGTCAGAATTCTACATAAGAAGTGTGAATAAATGCATGCATCAACATAATAAATGTCCTGTTTATGAAAAATTCATTCATGGGCATGAACATCCCACTCTCATATATAAAACAAAGTGGCTGTAAATATTGATTGGCTCATATAAATGTGTAATGATCACATTACATTTTTATTAAATATAAGGAGGGCCCCGACTGAGCGCAGCTATATATAATCAGCTCTGGCTAATTTTTTTTAAAAGCAATAGTGTATTACAGGGCTTACCTTACCATTATGGGATTATTGGGCCCTTTCAGAGCTATTATCCCCAAAATAAATCCTGTAGTCTGGCCTTTAATGGTGAGATGTGCCACAATTTAAATGTCACATCTGTGGTATTTTCACACCACTGTCATTTTTGCCACAGAGATGGGGAACGTTTCAATCCCAAAAATCCTACTAGTTGCTTTAGCCATAAGAGAAAATATTTATAGTGAGCCATCTCTCATATCAGTGTCATCAGGACAGCCAGTCCGACCTTCTGTTACTAAAGGAGGAAGTGTGAAAAGAGACAGAAGGTGATAAGGTCGTCCGAGGTCCGTGGGGAAATCACACTGATCAGAGGATTCAAAAGGGCCGCACCGCCACACTGCTATAGGCACTGATCAGTGGGTGCGAAGGTCGAACGCAGGTCATGATGAACGGGTGTTTATGAAACCAGCAAAGAGGGTTTTAACGGTTGAGATATTTGGATTTGGAGGCAGACAAATGGTTTCGGTACCTCGTGATTGAAAGACTAATAGAGACAAATACTGTTAAAATGACATCAAATAGAGTGCAAAATTCTCTTTGCACGCCATTTGTATTAAGTGCTGTGCATATTTCATTAAAAGGTCCAATAAGTAGGAAAGTAAAGTTGATCTTTGAATGTTTTCCCAACTTGTCAAATACCAACACTTTGGGATTGTAGGTTCGGTTGGGAAAAACACTCAAAGATCTACTTTAAGGACCTTTAAATCTCTATCCATTTGGTAAAAACATTGCATTGTGGGAAATGTTTGATAGATGAGAGGATTACATGGAATTAAATAGGTGATATTTCTTTTTCTGTTTCAGTTTTCATCATTTGTCCATAATGAGTCCAGCAGTGTTGCAGGGAGTCTGTTGCACGACCAGTGGGCCGCTTCTCAAAACCTCCTGCCTACATTACCCACATCACTGGAGGCAATTTATCAGATTACATGCAGCTTCCTCTGGCGACACAAAAGGCTTTATATACTTTCACATATGAAGTAGTACTCCCCCCCCTTTCCCATTCCCAGCTCGTCGCATCCTGACTCTCTGGGATTGAAGGTTGAGTCGGCCGCCGTCCCAAAACTTTGAAAGTCAACTTTAAAGTAAAGTTTTCCATGACGAAGCATATTTCAGTCGCTAATATTGGACTAAACGTTATGTTAATTCATATAAAACTTTCCTTAGCTACATGACAGTCTTTTCCACTGACTGTAAATTCAAACTAAAGTAATACACTGAATTAAAGTTTTGTCTTTTTACCGTCGGCAACAAAACTGTATATAATTTGTTTCTCTTCAAAATGTTGAGGAATCTTAATATTTCATACCAAATGTCTCTTCCTTCTCTGTTTATCTTGTGGTTCAGTTCACAGTAATATGTTGCGAAATAAGGTGTATATATACCTTAGTTTGATCCTCATTCATCTCAGCCATCTTTAGTCCTCAGGAGTCAGAGACCAGCTGCTTTTAATCAGGAACTGATTCACACCTCAGGCAGCAGGTGAATACAATTAACTACAATCAGGCAGCTGGCAGGAGACACAGCAGCCGTTCTTGGACTCATAAGGAGAAGAGTTTCAAAACCACTGCATTAGATCATGTCGTTACATTCGTAGAACTCGTTTTAAAATAGCATTTAATAATGTAGGTGCACTGCAGCTGTAGCTCCCAGACCTTTGGCTTTGGTCGTATGAGATAAATACAGTATGAGAAGTACGTGTCGGAGACGTAGGAACTTTAATATCCCAGAGGAAACTTGGGGTGGAGTGATATATTATGCAGCGCTTGTTTGACATGGAGGGCTGCTTTAATTCCGCTTGACTTATTATTCTTTCCAGGAAGACACTGACATGCTGGCCACGGTTATGGAACTAATACGAGTATGCGTGTTGTAAATTTTGCATAATTTATTGCGGTACGCAGCGTGTGTGACATTTATTGAGAACGGTATAATTTTACTGTTTATTGCTGCCAGATGTAAATTGTAAAATGTAGATTATATGGAGTCATTGCGAAGTAACTGACCTACAGTTTGACTTGAAGCTGCATTGATAAATTGTAGTTATCAAGATAAAATGTGTGTCTGAAAACTGGTTGTAAAAACATTTTGATCTGCACCCAGTTTTCAGTGCAGCAATCTTCTGACAGCATTTACCAAAAATGATGATTTACATAATAAAACCTTATTATGCTGCACGCGCTTTCCCACTTTTGACACGTATAAATGAAGTGATTTTTACAAGAGGCCTATAGACTGTGTGTGTTTGTGTTTGTGTGTGACATAATGTAAGGTAACAGGATAAACGGTTAAACCGAAGCAGCGTGACGGGCTTTGGGATTTGATCCATCGCGGTGGGTAGAGAGTAAAATGTCAGCGCACAGAGTGAGACGTGGAGGGGACGGCGGCTGAACGGCGAGAGAGGGTAAGAAAGCAAATCCTCTTTTTCTGTTATGGATGTGTGTGTGTGTTTAATGTACAGTATAAATGAGGGGATTTGTTGCCAAAGGGTAATTAACTTTGAAAGAGATGGGAGGCTGATGCCTTTTCTAATTTACAGTATTATGGTTCATTGTTCAAATGTGCATGCCTGTGTATTCTCGCGCTGCTATCTTTGCGGGGACTATGCACAAATTGGAGTTTTAGCTCTCGTGAGGTCACTTTGGCCAACGCTCACTTCATTTAAGGGCTGTTTGAGGCTTTAAAGTTCCTCTGAAACTCATAGAGTGCTGCTTGGTTCTGCATATTTATGTTTTCCCTGCATAAACCGGAAGCTGAGGAGAAACTAGATGTTGACACTTAATTTACAGAAGCCGAAAGCGCTGAATAAATGTTACACCGAGTTCACACTACAGGATTTTACTGACCTTGGTCTCGCTGACGTTTTTTGGAGATTGCCCGCAGAAAGAATTGATTGGTATACGTGAACTATTCAAAGACCCGATCACAGAACTCAGCTAGCAGGACCACTAGCTTCACAGCTAGCCGAGCTAACTAGATAATGACGGCTTGAGTTAAAAGCAGCAGTTAGAAACAAGTAAAGCCATAGTTTGATCATTTTGAGACTTGTGTAGTATCTTCAAAGGTCCTATACTGAAGAAAGTGATATTTCAGGTGCTCGTTCAGGTGCAAAATAAAACATCAGAATGATTAATACACACAGCCCGTTTTCAGAAGCTGTGCCTATAAACGAGCCGTCGGGACTTCTGTAGAGTTGTGATGTCACAACTAGTCTTAGACACGCCTCTATCGTGGCCGTGGGCGGGCCCTGCTCAGGCCTGTCAGAGCTGACCAATCGGAGCAGACTGGGCTTTTCTGGAGGGGAGACCTTAAAGAGACAGGCTGTCACGTTTCTGTGATATCCAGTGTTGCCATCATGTGTTGCTTTATTAATTCCTCCTCGTGTGTGAGTCCACCTGAGTCATGTTTGTTAATCAGCACTGTGTGTGTTTGGCTTGACCTGTCACCATTTCAGTTTTTTTTTTGTTCCTGATATTTTTACAGGTTTGTACTTTGCATTTTGGCATTTTGCACTTCTGGGTTTCAGGTTGTCAAAAATACAAGTATGAACCTGGAAATGAGCATAATGTGAGACCTTTTAAATTGATACTGTGTTTTAATGCTGCAATTGGCTGATTGAAACGGGGCTATAGTCTTCAGGGGATTCATTAAATAAAGGAAAAATATTGTAATTTAGATTATGGATGGATTATGATTCAAACGATCACAATAGGCTGCACATTTATTTAATCAGATCGCCCAAACTGCTCTTTTTTTTCTTCATGTCATTCGAGCCAGATAAAGACAAGAGAGAAAAAAAATGATGTCACATAAATTAACTCCTTCCACGCTGCTGCTGCTGCTGCTGCAACTCTAACCTGCAGGTGACACATAAATAAACATAGAAGAAGAAGAAGAAGACCAATTATTCTCTGGCCTCCCTGCAGCTTGTTTGGATTGGGCGCGCACACACAGGAGGGACTTTATAATTCCAGGATTGACGGAGCTTGTTTGAATTTCAGACTCTGTTGAGGCGCCGCGCTGTGATAGAGCAGGAGTCAACTCGTGGTCGGTGAAGCGAGTCGGAGTCTGCAGTCTCTCCCTCTCTCCCTCTCTCTCTGTGGCGCTCTCCCTCCCTCCTCTCCTCTCCTCTCCTCTCCTCCCCTCTCAGCACCAGTCGGTCAGGACTCCTTCATCGCTGCTGCTCTCACATCCCCTCCGCGCTCTGCTCCCCGCTGGTCAAACTTTCTTTTAAACCAGACGGATCTCTCAACCTCCTGCAAAGAAATTGAATAAATTCACCTGGAAGTTCATTCAGGAGGAGTTTTTTTTTTTAAAAAATTCTTGTCTGCAGGGACGCATCTCGGTGCGCACCGGACCACAATATGGACCGCGGAACGCGTGCGGTGCGTCCGCGCAGGTCCGGGAAGAACTGATGGTGGACTGAGCCCGCAGCTACACGCTCACGTGCCTCCGCTCCGAAAGAGAAAAAGCGGAGATTCATTCCTCAGCCAGAAGAGACGAGAGGGGGAATGGACATACTGGAGCCCAAGCCTGAGAGATAAGAAGGATGTAGGGGACGTCACCAGCTGCAAGGACGCAGAAGGAAACAAACCTCACCGGTGAGTGAAGCTGCTTTTGTCTCAGAATTTTTACGCGAAAGATGCGACTGCCTGGTGCGCCCTCGTGGCTTTGGTCGGCGGATGTTCTTGGGAGTCATGTGTGGAGAATGTGAAGGTGAAAGTTGGTGACGGCGAAGCTTCAGCAAATGCGCGTTTTGGATGAGGTGAAACTTTGAGGAAGGAAGAGCCAAGGTGCAACACCATCATGCAGGAGATGAGTGGAGGAATATAAAGAATGTGTCTTATTAGAGGAAGTTAGATTTACAGGTGGATGGAGCAGCGGAGGGGTTTTTTGGAGATGGCGAGAGATGCGTTTTTACGCATGGCGTCGTCTAAGGCGCAGCAAAAAAAAAAAAACACACCCCTTTTTAGTGATTTAGTCACGTTTTGAGTTTTAAAATCTGTTTCTTTATATCTTGGAATGCCACACTTAATGTAAATCTCGCCCAGATTCGTGGGAATTCACCATCATGCAGGAAACAAGGAAGAATTCTGATTTACGTGCGCATAAAGCAGATTTGTCGCTTTGGCGCAAATTACAAGATTCTGAGGCTGAACACTCGACTAAATCACTTGTCAAGATGCTGTAGGCTATCCAGGGTCGTGTGTGTGCGGTTCTTTGTGTGTGTGTGTGTGTGCGTGTGTGTGTGGCTGCTGGGTTTCAATTCAGAGAGGGTGTGGCTGTTCGCGTGTCCATCCCTGCTCCGCTCTGCTGAGGGCTTTTACTGCGCCTCAAGGGGGAGGATTCAAATACCTGCACCAAACTGAGAATTAAACCATCTAGCTGTGTGTGTGTGTGTGTGTGTGTGTGTGTGTGTGTGTGTGTGTGTGTGCGCGTGCGCGCGCCTGTGTGTGTGTGTGTG
>OMLP01024055.1:0-26577 GCA_900302685.1 Spondyliosoma cantharus | reverse complement strand
CAGGAAAGAACAATAACTGCAGAAAATGAGATCAGAGTGCTGGAATCCAGGAGGAAAATAGAATTGGAGGGGGAGCCCAGTAATGGAGGGAATGAAATGAAATGTGATTGTGCGGTGAACCTCGGGGGGTTTGTAAGTGCGTGCGTCTGCATCACTGCAAGCATACAAACGCAGAGCGAACAAAAGTGTTTTCTTTGTGTTTACATGTAATAATCTTTTTGTGTGTGGTTCGATGTGCAGGAATAGGTTTGTGTGTGTGTGTTCTTGTTCTTGTATCATTGTGAGGACCATATTGACTTTTCCACCTTGTGAGAATTTTTTTCCGGGTCTTGAATTCTCCCAAGGGTTTGATGGTTAAGTTTTTGTTTTATTTTTAAGCCATAATTAAGTTGAGACTACTGCTTTTTTTTTCAATGCATCGATGCACTTTAAAGTGCTTGTCAGATCAGAGCTGCAACTTTAAGTTAATTAGTCAATTAAAAGATTTGTTATCCAAGTTGGACCAGGTTTAAATTATACTGAGGTTAATCAGGTTCGGTCTCAATTGACTGTCATTGCTTATAATACCTGTGTAGATCTGAATGGATCCGAGTTTATGGTCACGTTTATTTATTTGATACTTAACAGTCAATTTAAATTCCTCAACTTCAAGTTATAGCGATCAGCTGGTTAGCTCCAGAAAGTTTTTATTGTTTGTGAGCCGCCTCATGGAGCTTCAGCTGCTTGCACTCTCTCTAAATTATGTTTTGTTCACACTACGAAAGACAAGTGTAGGAATTCATATCAACATGTGGCCCGTTGCTTTATCACCAGTAGTCTGAACACAACATTAGTGTCTGTTTGGGTCCTTTGATGCCGAGTTATCCTCAGGGATCAGCTCTCATGTTAGGTTAGGGTTCGTTTGTCACAGGTAACATGAAGTTCTTTTTTCTTTTAACCTTGGAATGAGTACTGCTGGTTATAATCTGTTCAGAATGGAAGAGATCACAGATCTCCACGAAAGAGGTAGAAAAAGAGAGGCTTTTTCGTATTTTCTTGACTTCAAACGTGAAGACGACCTCCTACCTTTTCTTTTTATCCCTCTTAAAATTCTCAACGTCTTTGTGAATACATCTTGCAAAACTGAAAACTCGACTGCGAGAGAGCGCTCTTGCAGCGTTCCCATATGAATGTGATTCATTCAGATTTAGCTCTCCTCCACACGTTTCCCCCCCCAATCATGCATTCTGTGAAGTACCAAAGCATGAGCACACCCAGTGTGAGTTTGTGATCAGCGCTTGATTCAGTTATTCAGCGGACGATGATTTCATTTGGCTGAACTGCCTCAGTTTCTCCGGGTCGGGACCTTTCGAAATAAAGTGACAATCAGTTATGTGAAACAACAATGACAACGGCAGCCTCCCCCAAACTATCCGTAGGGTGGGGGGGCTCACTGATCTCTCCAGTGGCAGGTTGGTGGTAGACAAACGTAATCAACAGCGAATCAGTCGTTGCTGCGTTGATTTTCTCCCTGCAAATGGAAAACAGATAAATATGAAGGCTTCTTCAGTCTGATTACATCTTTCTCGTAACGGCGAGGGGATGGTTTCGTGCGAGAAAATTGTGATTTGCCAGCTGCGACTTCCTCAAAAAGGCGTAATGGAATTCTAAATGAGCCAAAAACAAATTGATCTTCAAAGTCCCTCGGCGTGAGGTGACTTAAACTCTCCCTCTTATGTTTGAAAATCATTTTGTAAAGGAAAACTGTTCGGTGCATGTTCCCTTTTGATATCTAAGAGTAGAGGAGCCTGACTTATTGAAAGTGCATTAAATTTGTGAGTCAGCAGAAAAGCTTTTCTGTAAAGGGGATGAGCTGCTGTGGAAGCAGTACTTAAGAGTTTTGTTAAAATGAGATATCAACCTCTCGATAAATGAAACACCTTCTTTGACTAAATGTTGACTTTTAATTAAATTCAACAGTCAAACTGTCAAGATGCTCTTAACTGTGGGAACGTTTTATGAGACACAGTCATCCGTGCTTTTAAAATATTGATCAGTACATTAGGGAATGATGTACTTTTAGGAAATGGAAACTGTCTGTAGTGCCTCATAATGAAACCTATTACTTATCGAGTGAGGGCTGGCTGTCTGTACTAAAAGAGGTAGATTTGATCCGGATAGATATTTACTACTGCAATCTGCTTTATTCCACGATTGAAATAAATGGATTGGAGGTGGAATTATGCAAGTATGACAATGATTAAGGATGTATAAAGCTGAAGATCCCAAACAGGGATGTTTTATGAGCTCTTACACATTTGTAATGTGGTTTAAGTGATTAGATTGAAGCCGTTGGGGAAGCTCTCTTTAGAGCGACAGAAAACAGAACAAGACCCTCAGTACTTACATCAAATGATTCCACACTATTTCAGAGACCAGACAACCATCTGTTAGGACTGCAAAGACATTGACATCTTTTTTTAGATTCAGAAAGCCTTCAATACACAGTCTGCTGGTCAGAATATAATGTTTGCAGTTGCACAAATCCACATTAATATTTCTACAACACATGTCATATCACAGTCAGATAAGATGTATATGAGCTGATGGTGTCATACCAAGGATGGAAGCCAGTGACTGCTGCTAGAGACTGTGTTTCAGCATTTGAAGTCTGATGACATTTTCCAGCCATGTTTGTTGCATCAAAACTAGGACATTGTTGTTGAGACTTCAGGACTTTCTGATAAAACTGCCTGGTTTCAACAAAACTTCAGAAAACAGGGATATCTCCACTGAAACATCAGGACATTTTGAGCTGTGTTTGCGCAGACAAAAACAGGCATTTTAAGGAAAATCATGATCTTTTCCTAACCCTTACCGAGTGTTTTTTTTTTGTGCCTAGACCTAACCAGTGTCACGGTTAACAAAATGGGGACCCAAATGCAAAACATATCAGCAGACAAGTAACTGAACCAAAAGCAAGCTTTTAATAATTGAAGTCAAAAAAGACCAAAAGACGGCATGTAGCACACAGACAATATACACAAGGGAGGAAGGGATAATCTGACCATAAGCACAGTGTGTAACATAAAGAAATTAAACATTTGAACATATCCATTGTTTGCAGAAATGGCCAACATTTATTCTGGCAGCTGAGTTGCAATAAAGGCTTTGGCATCCTAGATTTTTAACCAATCTCAGTGGTCAAATGAGGAGAAAAATATGTGTACACTCTTGTGGAGTTTGTATTAATGTATCCATCCTGCACTCTCTGATAGTGTAATTGATTTTCTTTTTTACTATGCAGCCAACTTGGCACTCATTCGCCCTGCAAAGGATTTTCCATTTTTCTGATCCTTCGAAGCATTTTCTTCCTCATACATATTTGTTTTGTAATGAGTGTTTTGTACGTACATGGGGGATGGCATCCTTGTTTTCTGTAAAATATGGTGTTATGAGGCCCTTTGACTTGAAACATTCCCTGTTTTTATTCTGTATAAGCAAATATTTACCATTTTTCAAGCATCTATAGGATTTAAATTAGTCTAACACGTAAGAAAAACACAAAACAAACAATGTCAAAGGTTTCCAAACTATAACAAGTCATCTCCAACAGTCTTTTGTGAGTAAAAAAAGTCAATTTTTTTCAAACATCTCCACTTAATACAGTAAAAATGAAGCAAAATCTGACTGAAGCAACTAAATTTGCAGCTTTTCCTCTTTTTGCCTTGACCCTCTCATGTCAAACTTTTATTTTATCCGAACTCCCCTGATCCTTTTCAGGATTATCAGTCATGTTCACACCTTTGCGTCAGCACAGAGCACTTAAATGCTTCTGAATAGTTTCAACTCGACGCTGGTTACACAATAAAAGGCTCTCTTAGTGCTGTGGAGACCTTCGGCTGCAGGAAAGCGGAGCCAGGCACGACCTACGGTGCACACGCTCTCAGCTCATTGTATTGTTTGATGCTTTGAATGGCTTTCAAGAGATCTAAAAGGTTTATATATGTGAGAGGTAAACAGATGCCGAGTGAGTGATTAGGAAAGTTGAAACAGGAACGAAGAGTGAGAATAATGAAGCAAATTAGAGAGTAGGTGAAAATAGAGGACAAGAACTCTTTGTGTACATGATGTACAGCTGTATCTCAATTTTTCAAATCACAAAGTCAATAGGGGCAGTCATAATCCACTATAATCCCAATCTATAATCTCTATGTATGGATATAAATACATCCAGCCCACATGTCATTGGTTGATATTCAGCCCAGCAGCTTCACTCACGATTGTCCTCCACATATTTGTAGATATTTGTATATTACAATAATACATGATAAGTGCATCCTGGCATTTGAAGCAAATATACAATACTAATATATATACAAAAGTAATATACAGTGTTATTATTTATTTTTCTTTCTTTTTACCCAAAGTCATTGAGTTTCAAGTTAAATGCCTGTAAATATTTGAGCTATGATATTTTAACTGACCATTAATTAATAACATTTAGTTTTTATTGGAACCATTAAGTGAGTTTCTATGTAATTCCCAAAGATATTGTGTTGACACTTTGGTTCAAAAGAACTGAATTGAACATTTTAGATTAGGAATCAATCTGAGACATCACACCAGGTCTTCACTTCTTAAGACAATAAGCAATCATCAAACTTCAACAAGGAGAATTTCCCTTATAATATATAGACAAAGAATTAGCCAATGATAATAAAATAATACAAATAAAATGTCATCTGATCCTCATATCTAGGTTTATGGCCTAAATAAGGGATTACCGTCAGTCTACATGTGTAAAACACAATCGTCTGCTGTTTTTGGACAACACCGTGCTAACACAGCATTTTTCCGAGTTATGGGGGGAAATTAGTTTTGAAAAAGTTTCAGGAACTTCCTCGCTGCTTTATGATCATCTGAGCGCTCGGTTTCGTCGGTGGTGCAAGACCTGGCAACACGGGTTCCTATTACATGGAAGTCCAAGTTGAGGTTGCAGCTGGCCAATACAAACTGGAGCATTAAACCGGAACATCAGACAAAAAAAGAAGAAAATATATATATATCCTGTTCAGAGAATCCCTTCTACTGCATGATAATCATATGTAAGTTTAATGTGAAGTGAAGAATCCATTGTGTTCCTTGTAGATTTCCCTTCCTGTGCGCCGTGGCCCTGCTATCTGTTCTCATACATATGCACCTCTCTGACTGCAGCTATTTCACAATTTCCTGCCTGTTTGATCTCTTTTCACTGTCTCTGGAGATGGATACCAAGCAGGGGGACAGTCTGTGTTGAATAAAGAGGGACGGGTATGAGAGTAAGATTGACTTGAGAAGGAGTTGGATGGTAGGAGTGCGCTACATGCATGCTTCCTGTTCATGTTATGGGCGAGAGTAAAGGACGTCAATAAAATCTGATGACATAATGGCCACTCATGGCCGAGTGCGTGTGCGTTTTTAGATAAGAGCTTCGGTTATAAATAGTTAAAACGCAGGTGTTTAAGTATCTGAGGGGTTGAGAGCGCCACTTATGATTGTTTTAAGATAAATGTGTGTGTGTGTGTGTGTGTTTAAGATTAGCAGGTAAATGTAAATGCTTTGTTGAAGAACTGCAGCATGTTACATAACGAGAAGGTTCCGCACGGACCAACAATCAGAAACGTCAACCGCAACAAGATGTTCACCAGCTTTTGAAAGAAGCGCCGGAGGAAGTTTCAAACTTTAAACAATCGTCTGCATTTAGCCGTGACATGTTTAGAGAGGGAGAACCTTCAAATAAAACCATGTGAAAGGATTTAAAACACATTTTAGAAAGGCAGTTTTTCCCCCAACGTTTCTGGAAGACCTAGGTGCAGCTACATGCGGTCTGGTGGTTCCTCCCAGGAGAGTTTTACATTATTGAATAAACTCTCCTTTGTTGAAAAAAAATGTTTTTTCAATAAAAAAAACCCTCTTATTTCACATCATTATCATCCTTATTATCATATGTCAGAATGCAGCGAAAGTCGAGTTACCCGGTCCGTGTTCGGTCCGTGTCCGATCCACCACGGCTGCTTTGCGTATCTAGTCCATTGCAGCTCCAGCAGTCCAAACAGATACACAAGGCTTCTAGTTTTGCCGAATGCCGGAGCACAGTGCATGAATTCAGTCAAATTCAGCACAGAGCAGATGTCTGTTGGAATTGCGCTTGATTCTGTAATTATTGCGGGAACTCGTCCTCAAAGAAAAGAGTTGGAAAAATTGGATTAACTGTCTTTGGATTGGCCAGATATCATCATGAACTCACAATTACTGTCGTTAATTATAGGGAAATTACTGTTTTTAAGGGGATATAACTGCCTCGTAAAGACCTTAAGTGTCCATATGATCCGAGAGCAGATACAGTATCTGACTGTGGCAGATCCCTGACATGAGCCTGTCGCGTACGTTTCTGCATCACAGGTCTTTTACAGAGCATCAGAGTCTGCAGTCACGCAGCTGTGTAATACCCCGGTGGATCATGTTTGTCTGCACAGTACGGTGGCCACGACAGCGGCACCTGCAAGCAAACACTCCGGCTTCCTATGCCGCTCACACTTTTCAGTTATCTTTGCGAATGCAGCTGCGACATCACCAAAAAAAAAAAAAAAAAAAAAATGTGTGCGTTTAACAAGCTCCTGCGGTACGTCGCGCCTGCACGTACCCATCTACAAAAAACTCACTCAGAAAGTAAGTTGGGAGATTGTCGTTTAACAAGGCAGCCGTGACAGACGCTTTCACACACCTGTGCACATGCAAATACACACACACACACACACACGTTATTCTCGCTGTCAGCTTCTGGGCTCGGCTGGCTAACGGCGCCCACACGCCCGCGCACATGTTTGCGCCTTGCCACATAACACATTCCCAGTATGTCTCCCAAGGGTCCCTGGGAAGTTCCATCACCAGAAAGGATTTGCTTCACACCTGTCTGTGTCAGTGTGTGTGTGTGTGTGTGTGTGTGTGTGTGTGGCGGCCAAACAGCGTTGAGACTTCCTATAATTCCCTGATGTCGTTTTTCAAGTGCTGGAGGAGCTTAAAGAATAGATGAGAGCACACACACACACACACACACACACACACACACACACACACACAGGCTGTAGTAGGCACTTGATATATTCAATTAAATGGCAAAATAAAGCATTCATGATGTTAAGGGAAAAAAAATCAGACGACACTGCGGTTTGCCAGTTTTTCTTCTTCTGTGTTCGTGTCTCCGAGCTCGTTTTGATATGATTAGCATGTAAGACGGCGAGCGATTGTGTTTGTCATGTAAAAAGGTGATTTTTTTTTTTCCTCCCCAGTGATGAATGAATCCCTCCGGCTTTGACCGCCTCCCTCTCATCTCCAGTTTTCCCTCAGTCTCGCCCTCTTTTCCTTTCCTTACTTCCCTCCTAGCCTATCATCCTTTCCCTTCCTTGCTCAGCTGCTTTGATCCCTCCTGCTCCTCCTGTTAATATCCATCCTCCTGCCTTCTTTCATCCTCTACATGTTCATCCATCTCCCTCCTTTCTACATCCTCTCCCATCGTTCTTTATCCCCCCATTTTATGGAAATGTACTGTACATCTCTGTGTGGCTCAAAGTACAGGAGTATTTTTTATTTGTTTTCATCCCCCAAACTGTCAGAAGCTCTGTAAGTGTTATTAATCTATTGGAGTTTGAACGCACTGAATTATTTATTTATTATTCTTGCTTATATTTCGAATACAAAATGGACGTAGGTGACCTGTTTCTGTCCCTATATAAAACATCACATAGTCTTGGGTTCAAAATAGGTAACAATATTACTGGAAATGGACACGTAACGCTTGTTTTTCTCAGGAAATAACCAGACATCTGCCAAGAAAAAATACATTTTTTAATTAAAATACCCCTGCTTGAGAGTAACAGGAGCAACAACTCATTAAAGTTCTTTATTCCCTTATTTAAACTAACTTTCGGCACATATAATAGTCGAAAAATGCTTAAAACCACATAAACTTGCATAAAACGATCACCCATTGGCTGTTGTAGGCTCTAGGGCGGGCATAGGAGGTCACATCTGCTCAAATGAGCTGTCAATCAGTCGCTCACCATCTGAGGTTGAGGAATAATAGTCCGCTGTTACATTTTTTCTTGGAGTTTGATGCACTGCTGAAACAAAACTTCATTGTTGAGTTGGCAAAACTTCGTGCGAGCTTGTTTATTAGCTTGTTTGTCGATTGTCGAATGTGGTTTCATCTTGAAAAGGTTTGCCTTTCTTTCTCTCTCTCTCTTTTGGTTCCAGCTTTTCCCTCCTCATGTCTCGCAGCGTTGTTTCCTCCCCTTCTGTCCTTCTTGTCTATTCTCCCCTCTTCATCCCTTCCTCTCTCTCTCCTCTGTAGTTGACATTTTCCTTTCACAACCCTCCTTTGACGGCCGTGAACTGCCTTCTTTAAGTCCTCCTGCTTTCTAAAGATAACTCTGGTCGCCCTCCTACAGTCTGTCTTTCTTTTGTTTTTCTTGTAATCCATAATCTCCTCCTGTTGTCATCCTTCTATCTATCCTTCTGGCGTCTTCCAAATTCCCTTATTCCCTCCTTCCTTCCTTCTTTTTCTTCTCTGCGTCTCAGTGCTTCATCCCTTTCCTGCCGCAGAAACCCTTCATTCATCCTTTCCTCTTCCTGCATCTCATCCCATCGCTCATCCTTTGCTTATTTGACTTCCCTTCTCTCCTTCCTCCTGCTGTTTTTTCTTCCCTTTGCCTATCCTTACAATTAATCCCTCAAGGATTTTTTTTTCTTCTATTCCCCTGCTGCCTTCCTTCTTTTTCCTCCCTCCAGTTTTTCCTCCCGGTCTCTCTCGTCCTTTCACCTTTCCTCCCGTTGGAAACCCCCCTCGGAATTCTCCCGGCTGTCTTCCCTCGTTCCCTCCCTCCCATCTTTTTCTTCCGCCCTCGCTTCCCACTCCTCCACTCCACTTTTTACGCCTCTACTCATTCATTCATCTTCTTTTTTTATTCAGCCTATTCTCAGTTTTTCCCCCTTCACTCCCCTCCCCCTCTTTTCTTGAACCACCTCTCGGTCCTGCAGTGCGACCACTCTCCCCTTTTCTCACATGTTGCACGCTTCCTCTCACGCTCGCGCCTCTCCGGATGCTCTTCGAAGGCGACGACGCGCTTTGGGGATTTGTCCGTTCCGCTGCCGTTTTGACAGTTTGACACACACATGCACACTTCAACGGCCACATACGCCGCCGAGCGCGGTTTACCAGCTAAAACGCTCCGCCGCTTGTCTGTTTATCAACTCTACAACTCCTTCACCCTCCCGACTCTACATGTTTCCTTTGTTCTCGCACACATGCGCTCAAGGTTTAGAGGGTTTCATTTTCAGAGTGAAAGCGCCGACCAGACGGTATATATAACGCCCCCCCCCTCCTTACACACACATTAAACCTTGATATAAAATCTCCATTAAGCCAGCCTATGTGAGTCCATTAATCACAGGTACTTAACCTTTGATGATGTCACTCACACACGCATTCTCGTTGGCGGATTTATCGGTCGAAGCCGGTTCCACCTTGGTGAGCCGTACAGCGCAATTATCCTTCGCATTGATTCCTTGTCGCGGCCATGCGTGCTGGTCCGCGACGGATAAAAAAAAAAAATACAAAGAAGAAAACCGGCGTTTGTGTGCTGGGATTTAAAGAGCCGCCATGTAGCACGGAGAAGAAATTCACACTCAGAACATTAATATTGACAATGTTAATGAGGTAATGATACAAACTCAGAAATATTTATTTATTCCATGAGTGAATAAAACAAGCTGTTCTCGGAGGAACATAAAATGCAGAACACTGTTTGAAGCTAGACAGGTGGCAGAGTCCGCCAAATAAATAAAACTACAGAGTGCAGTAGCGGTCTAGATACTGACGAGTGTTCCTGTATGGAGGACCGAAACTGCCAAAATAAAAAAAAAAATGAAACGCGTAAATATTTTAAATTAAATACTGAGAATACAAAGATGAATTCTTGTTGGTGAGCCTGTCCGCCGGTGTGGGAGGAAGTCGATCTATGCACGCAGATGAGCCAATGGGCAAACAGTTGTCACATGATAAACCTTGAATGAATGATAGCAGAGTCATTTACTTTCGTTTTCTCGTATTAAATTTGATTCTAGTCCTCCATATAAATGTGCCAAATGCTTTTATATGTATAGATTAATGTATAAGACTTACAAAAACATAGATAGGCATGTAGATTATGTTATTTTCGTAGGATTAACAAAGGCACCTGCACACTCAGTTCTGTTTTATAGATGGCAACTTTTTGAACTGCGCACACGTGCACCAGCCTCGTTTCCAGACCTCCTGTTTGCATATCGATACTTGTGCTCGCTCCAACGATCTTTAGTCCTGTCAAGTGAAAAATACTAAAGAAGCGGCAATTTCATTGACCGAGCTGCATCGGCGAGATTCTCTCATCAGGCAGGACTTTGGGCTATTTATAGCGCCCATATTACTTATTCATTACAAGCACCTGTAAACTATCACCACTGTCTTGATGATATCTCAGCTCTTCATGATTAAGTGCCAGAATGATGATCAGTCGTGAGATTTGTAGAGCTTCTAAAATTAAAAGATGATTATTTGAATGATCGCATTTCATCACATATCTTTTAAAGTTAATAATGCACCTACAGCACGAGTGACTTCCTATCGCTCGACTCCCTCTCATGAACACTGAAATCCAAGTGAAGCGTGCCCGTTCTTCTTCCAGGTCTGGGACACGGTGGACGCATGGTTTCTGTGCGCACGCATCGATTATACATCCGGCCCCTGGTGATTTATGAGCCGTTGCCTGTGGAAACTTGGTGTAGCTGGGGGAAAAAAAAAATGCTGCTGAGAAAAGAACTGGCAGCTGATCAACCATATCGCTCTTCCTTGCTGCGGGATGCATGTTGGATCTGAACCATGTGATTCTCTTTGAAGGAGAAGACAGAGAAGCAGAGCTCTGTGCTCTCCTTCAAAATAAGAGTCATCGATACGATTGACACAAAGTCCAGTTGCCGATTATTAAACTTTGAGTCGACCGGCAGTGCTCGTTGAACTTTTCGACTGTGACTGGTGTTTGTGACTTTTACAAAGGAAATGATCAAACACTGTCATCTTGTCTTGTGTAATTATGAATTTGAAAGTGTAATATTTTTGCACTTACACAGCATTAGCAGAGGCAGTCTTTGTTTCAGTGTCAGCAGTTGGAAAGAAACAATGAATATGTAACTATTTTTCTTTTTGCACTGACTGTGCTTGACTAGTTTCTCCCACGATGTCTTACTTCTCCTAAAATTCTGTTTAAAGGTCACATTGAATTTTTTTTTTTATATATAGACAAATCAGAGCTTATAAAAGAAGCAGAATAAATATATCTTTTCCTTAAAAACATTATTATCATTGTGGATGAACGATTTTAAAATGTTTGCCGGGTCAAAAAAGATTGTTTTGTTTGTGTCTTTGGAAGATTTCTGATTTTTGGTTCCAGCTTTTAACAAGGATTGTCAACCAATAGTATAATGCTGTTGAAATCTCACGGTGTCTGTGTTCAGTGATCAACAGGCAGTTTGTGGGAAAAAAAGTGACAAAGGCTGATTTCTACAGTATGCACCCAGTATATGCCCTAACATTAGCGATCTAGCATTAGATTTGCTAACGTTAGCATTAGCAACGCTAAACTTGGCAAACAGAAGCAACACTGACATTAGAACATTAGCTTGCTAGTTATTGTTAGGAACGTTTGCTAGTGCAACAACCTGGCAACTACTGAATGTTATCAATAACACCTTAAATAATAGTATTTTTAACAACTTGTTGCTAGTAATGTGAATATTTGCTCGTTAAATTTGTGCCACCTATTGCTTAAAAACATTACCCCCTGTAGTTACATGACAGTACATTTTTGCTCATTTCACTTGAGATCTTAGTCTTTCTGGAACGTTCACAATCACTTTCTCCAAGTAGGATTGGAACAAAATGGCTTCAGATGCCAAAAGCAGACATTAACCTCAGATTCTAAATTTTTTAGACAATAACCTGCCGTTAAATTAAAACAACACACACAAAAAAAACAAAACAAAAGTTGTAAAGTGACACAGTTTACATCAAAAGTGGCTCTGCTTCCTGATAGATTCACTCTGTAATCCACAGTTGTTCTTGTGGAGCTGCATTAAACTTGAGTGTTGTTGGTGCAACAGGGAATTGCAGGAAAGGGTCATTTGTGTTCAGGCAACCGTCTCTGCTTTAAATTTAAAAAATGCTAAAACCCAAAGAATACCAGGCCACACCGCAGTACTTATAGCTGGATGTTGGATTGTTGGGGTGTTACCTTGCTAAAAAAACGAAACTTTGTCTTTTCTTAAGCATCTAAGAAAAAGCCTTGAAATTCTCTGAAATGTTTCTTTTCTCCCTGATCGTTTCAGCGCTCCCAGCAAAGCAGAGCCGGCTAATATTCCCAGTTGAAATCCCCTTCACGTCTGGCCTCTAGCCAGACCGAAGCAAGCGCTCAGACAGCATCAGGAAGGGCTTAGGAAGATTTCAGCTCCAGCTTTAGATCTTTGGCAGTCTGCTGCACAAGTTTACGCTCTTTTGGTTTTGTGATGCGTGAAGACAAAGGGGACGACCTGATGGAACTGCCTGATGTGGAGAATTACAAAAAAAACAACAAAACATGGATTTTTATCTGTCTTTCGAGGCTATTTCACCTGATTTAATATTCATAGAAAGGTTGGAGATAATCGTCTGTCAACAATACACAGAGTGCTTTGAGTGTGTATTTGTTGTTTCACACATCAGTAACCTACATGTGCAATTTCATCGTCATACAAAAAGGAGCAACTTTACACAATTAACTCATTGTATATTCATGAGTCTGTGAATTTATGACATTAATTATATTTGGGCAATAAATCGATTTAATGCCAGTTAAACAAATCCCTTTGTAATTATTATATTAAACTACTTTCCACTTCCTCGCGCTCTTGTTAAGAACCGTTTTACATCCGAGTGGCTTACATTAGTTGCACACGTATGCGGAGAAAGACAGAAAAAGACAAAGAGCATCCACGCAATGTGTTTGTCAACTGTGAAGGAGTCATGTAATTGACTATTTGGGAATTTTAAGAAGACACAGGGGCAATTAATGGAAGATGGTCTCTTTTCTCTCACCATCTGTTGTTTTCACTGGCTGTGAGCGAATGCCAAGTGGAATTAGTCAAAGAAACAGACTATGAATATCCGAAAATATAAAACGGAAATTGGTACAGACAGATGAAACTCAACATCAGTCAAGGTCTTCTGAAAGTCTCTCTCTCGCTCTCTCTCGTCTCTCTGACAGTGAGCGAATCAGCACCACTCATGTGACTGCTTTAATTGCTATATAATAATAGGCCTCCAATTTTACAAAAACGATACAAAACTTAAAGAAGATTACGTTAGGTTGACTATAGTAAACAAGTCAACAGGAGGTAGGAGGTATCTTAACCAGTTACAACATTCAAAATATCCTCGTAACTCCAAAAAATTAATAATTTCCTACTTCCAAGTAGGTCAAGTATATCTTAGAAAGTCAGCTAGATGGTAGCGTGTCAAGATATTATGTAAAATCACATTAAAGGAGATGAATAGAACATTTTTCAGATGGTATGGGGGAACAAATGCCACCCCTGCAGATTGAACCTTTCTTTTTTGGTTAAACTTTGTCCAGACCTCCATGAACTTGATGAGAAGGGCCTCTGCTATGAGGTTAGAAAGAGAGACGAAGGCAGGCAAGAGTTCGTGAGAAAGACGAGTTAAAGGTCATCGTTGTCTACATTACCTGCCAAGCAAACCTTTTTTGGCAGACTAGCGATGTATTCTATAGGAAGTTGTCTCTACGTATCAATGCACAGTGACAGTTCGTCTATTCATTCAATCACTGCAGCTGCTGTTGGAAGCTACGGTGGTCAGCTGACACGGCCTCGGGTGGAAGCAGTGACGGCTTCCTCCAACACGATGATATCGTTTGGTGTTTTTGGAGCAGAACAACGGCGATGTATCGATTTGAAATCGGCACATAGCCTTTACTCTTTCTGCTTCCATCGATTTTTCTCTCAACGTGTCTCCGACCTCTCACTCTTGACTGAAGCTCCCTCCTCGCTCTCCACACTTTGTACCTGTGCCTCGTCCCCCCTGCTCGTCTCCCTCCGTCTCACCCTCGCTTCCCCCTGTATTTGCCAGTCTATAAATCCCCCAACCTGGTGCCGGTGAGGGAGTAAGAGACCAGGTGTCGGAAGCCGGCCGGCTGAATGATTCCTTTCATTCCCGTCACTCTGGGATTGTCTACTTTAGCTCGCCCGCAGGCACAGACAGCAGGAGAGGGAGGAGGAGGGAAGAAATTGGTCTACTACTTTGTCAGTTTCCTATTCACACTCGTTTATCTTCCCCTAACAAAATTATCTGTCCGATCCTATCAGTTGCTATCAGTTTACCTCATCCCGCTGCTGCTTGTTTTTCTGAAACGCACTGCACAACAACAACTGAGTCACACTACCATTACTGGCTGATTTAAGAGCATACATTCAATTTCAGCTATACCGGTAAGTACCTGGCTTATGCACTGATGTCTTTTTTTGTCTGAAATCAGTGAAAATAATTCATGTTATGTGCGGGCATGAATGAGAAAGGAAATGAGTCTTGGCAGTACTGACGAAAAGCTCTCTGCCATTTTTCCTTCCAAAATCAATTGTGTGGCTCAGGAGCCTAAACTGCAGCAGGTGGGCTTCACTTTGAGTTGACAGATAACAGCAGGCCTGTTGCTGCTGAGTGAGTAGAAGCGGGCATGCATTTCCCTCAAACTCACGGCGTATTATGGGTTTGAGTACACCTAAATGGAAGGAGGTAGATCTATCTAGATTGGTTGAGGATTCCTACCAAACGCCCAGATTTCTTACTTTCTGTAAGGGCTCACTGTGGTCATGTGCCTTCGGTTTCTTTCTCTTTCTGGTATCCTATCCAATACGAGGAGGGTGCCGCCTCCATTGTTTGCAAAAATGAACAAAACGCATCCCCATTCTTGATCCGCCATCCACAATTTACATCTCCTGGAAGCAGAGAGACGACGGTTGTCTTGCCTGCTTAACTCATCGATCCTTTATCTGACCGAGGCTTTTGAAGATTGAATCTGGCAGCGACCGTGGCTCTGAAATATCAGCATCCTCACTGTGCTGCGTATTGATGAATCCAAGTCACTGTCTGTGCTTCTGAAGTAGGAGATGGATTTGTAACTACGCCTTTTGTCTCTCAGTCCCATCCATACATCAGTTCTCGAAATGATATACGGTAAAAATTCATCTTTATGCTATATTCCTGCCTACATATTTACATATAGACACGCTCCTGCAGAAAAACAGATTTAGTTTTTATATAGTTTTTACTATCGGGTTAGTGTTAGGACCATACCCAGTGTAAGAAATAAACAAATCACCTACTGGCTATAACCAATGTCTGATGAGTGTGTTGAGACATTCACACAAATAAGCTTCATCTAAACTATAACAACTATCCCTGACCAACCTTTATCCCAAGACTCTGGCAGCAGATAACAAAAACGTGATGTTCTCACATTTAATTGTCATTAGAGAACAAGAGTCACCTCGTGTTTCTGTCTGGCTGTACGGCACTTTAAGCTCCTTACAATGACAATGCCAACACGCTGATGTTCGCCAAGCTAGTCATGTTTGCTGTGCCCAACATCTGCGTACTCAGCTGAGTGCATACCTCTGCCAAGCTCCAACAGCTTCCTTAGATTGAATAAAGCTTAATCCAATATCAATCTCAACATTTCTGTATCACTTCAGATAAAGAGAGTTTCGTGGAAATACTTTCAGTAGTGTTTGTGCAATGCTGCCACCTGACCCACGTCATCAGTTTTGCAGGTATTTGGACGGTAATAGTTGAGCTGTTTCCCTCTGTGACTTTTAACGAGAGCAACATTATACAGTTTGCCGTTTGAGATGGTTCATGTTAACTCGATAGCTTCTCATAATATTCCAGGAGCTGACAGGACCAGCGGGACCTCTGTCTGCGTGGAAAACGTCAATATCCCAAGTAACACTGTCTGGGTTGATTTATGTGTTTGGCTGAGAGTTAAAGTCACATCCCTCAGCAGTCTGAATCCCAGTCCTGTTGCCAAGTTCCCACAATGCCTCAGGGCACTGTCCGCTCTGCCCTCGCCACAGAGATACACGAGTGTGTGAGTGTGTGTCTGTGTTTGTGTGTTTGTGTGTATGTGGACAGCGATGCATCTGTCTTCCTGTCACTTTAGTCTAGACACGGTTTTTTAGGGCGACATTATCTAAAAAAGCTGCTTCGAGAGAAGAAGTTCAGCTAATGGCAGAGGACAGGTGTGGATGACCACACCAGTCCGGTGTAATTGTTCTTGCTGTCACCCCCCCAGCCATGGCGGGGCTAATGTCAAACCGATTCTGCGCGCGCACACACACGCACAGGCATGCACATGCAGGAAAGGTCTTAGCCTGTCAGATTCACCCTGTCGAGCAGGAGCATGGGGTTTAGCTGGTGCGTGTGTGTGTGCGTGTGTGTGCATGTGTGTGTGTGTGTGTGTCAGCAGGCTGGCTGTGTGAACAGATGCCTGCTGCCTGCCCCCTACTGCCACTTAGAAGGTGCTTCTGGTGTACGATGTATGAATGTGTATTGAAGGAAGCAAACACACACTCACAGACACACACACGTACATACATATACAGCAGTACGGGGACACATGTTTTTACACTCAAGCATTCAGAGAGAAAAATTGAAAAGTTGGACACAGACTTTCAGTCGATGGGCATACATTTCCCATTATTCCAGACATCCTGGGTGGTCCGTCTGTTTTCCGGCGTCCAGCATTGCTCATCTGTTGATAGTACTGCCAAAGTCATCTTGGAGTGGATTTAAAGGAACATTTCAGCTTTATGATCCAGTCACACCAACATTTCCAGCAGCTAAATCAATTCATTGAGTGTCTCAGCAGCTCAGCGTATAGAGCGTCTCTTAGCCTGTCGCTAGCAATATAAGGGCAAAAGCAACAGTAATGTATTAAAAAAAACAATTTATTTTAAGTGCAACCAATAGGTTTGCTCCCGGAGGCCAAATAAATCTATATAAATCATTTACATTAAGCTCTACTTTGGATAATTGGTCAACAGTTCAAAATGGAAGATGCTAAAACAGCTTATATTAGCTGTGTGTCCTCATCCACTTACATATAACAACAGCAATCAATTGTACTTGCATGTCTGTTGAATGAATGTGTGAGCTTACTGTCCCATTTGTGACCAAGCTAAGTGACATTAAGCACAAGCTGAGAGAGGTCCTGAAGACTTAGCATGTTAGCAGTTAGCTTGTCACCTACAGTAATGGTCACAATGTAGCCAAAGTTCTATAACCGTATATTTAGCAAAGATCCCCGGATTCATTTTGCTGCATCGTTGACCGAGCAAACAGTTTCTGCAGGTTTTAATCACTTACAATCATTACACTTGCAATTTTAAAAAAACTATTTCACATCCATACTGGCAAAAACAAAGTAAGGATACAAAGTCTTCATTGCTTATTATACGACTGATGATCAGCTAAGGCACTTTTAATATTGGTGTTAATCCAGATGTGGCCCACCGACGTTGCAGAAGTTGTGGTTCAAAGTGGAACTAGACATAGTCAGTGCAACTTTATGAAAGTCATGTAACCTTTATAATCAAATCAGTGTTCTAGAAATGTAAAAATCTGAATTAAGACATAGCCTAAAATCCAGATGTTTGGTTTTCGGGCTTTAAAGGACCCACAGAAGTCCCGTCTTTGGACTGCTTGAGCAGAACCAACAGTTTCTCGAGCCATCTTGTCTTGTCAGGAAACTGTCACTGCTCTGCCTTTGTCCATTTTCCAGAAGTTAGTTTCTACATTTATTATCTCTGTCTTATTCAACAAGCAGTCGACTCTTGATGTTTTAACAGATTGCTTTACAAAAAGTCCAACTAGTGTTTCCGAAGGGAATGCCTTGTGTTCCCATTTCTTTTTGCTGCTTTGTTTTCCCCTCATGCCAAAAATACAGATGGCAGAGTTAAGTAATTACAATTAGCCTCGCTATATAAGCTTGAATGTCATTCAGAAGCTTTTGTCAGCTGCGAATAAGTCTGGCAATCAACTCAACTTGGCAATCATCACTTTGAGGTGTGAGATTTCATAGGAACGACTATGTGAGCTCCAAAGAGGCCGAATCATCTGTGGCCAAATGGCAGGTGGACAGAAGACAAAATATGCCAAGTATAAAAACATATGGTGACTCATAGCTACATGCCAAACAGAAGACATGTTTTCCAACAGTGGATTAGTCACTTTTAGTTAGTTGTATGGAAAATAACATCATGTGATAGAAGTCCAACAATCCAACAGTCAGACAAAGTCTTCTTTCTGTGCATGTGATTGTTTGTCCATCTGTCTAGGTGAGAAACACTTACTCGCACTGCTCCGCCGTCGATGAGCACAGTCAAATCCACTGGCTCGCTCTAATCTCAGAGATTTAGGAATGTGTTTGCTCTGCTCTCTCGCTGGGGAAAGTGAAACGCAGACAAACACACACACACACACACACAATGTCGCCGGACACTTGGTCACAGAAGAATTAAGTCGTCAGCGCGCCGTGTGACCTCCGCATTGGTTTGCGTCCAGAAACAGTCTTTCATTCCTCACAGAGAAGAGAGTGTTTTGTCAGATGTGTTTACAAAAGCCAGGGACAAATTATTATTGCTGGGCTGATAATAGTTTAGATTTGGGTGTGAAAAATGACCAGAAACGGCAAATAAACTAGTCCAATGTGTTGAGTAGCTGTCGTTTTATAATCCTCAAATCAGGGAAGCTAACTTTATCTTTTTGACATTCACTCACCACCTGTTCTTTCTATTGAGGATTGTAAGAATAATCCTGCATTTACATGCTCCTCGGATCGCCCAAGTTGCAAGGTCGTTCTTCTAACTGTGTTTGTGAGCTTTGCAATGGTAATGAGGGAACGTCTGGAGGCTACAAAGAAGAAAGATGTGTTGTGTTTTTATTGCTCAGAGTATTAAAACATGTTGATTTCTGTGAAGTTTGAAGCTTTAATTGATTGAAAAATTAGCTTTACCTCGCATGTCATCATGGTTATTGATATCAAATAACTGTTATTTTAGTATTTTAGCATATTACAAGCATAGCCTGACCGATATATTGGCTTAACGCAGACAAATTGCTTCTTAGTTTCTTGTCAACAAAACTGATTTAAAAGCAGGTTTCCCCCTTTTTCTTTCAACTTGAGGTGGTATGTTCCCATTCTGGAACTCAATTTTCTGACTACTCCAACTACACATGAACGCACCATAGATTATAAAGCTGTTTCTTTTTCTCGCAAGATTTTACTGGTTATTTGTGATGCTACATTAATCACCGTTCCCAGTACGGTGTCTTGTACATTTACACAGTTATTCTAAATGTTCTGCTTTCAGACTGCAAATACAATAAAATACAAAAACAAAATTCTGTGTTTGTCGATGTGAATAGTGTAGACATGCGCCAAGTGAATTCTTCTTAGTTTTCAAGGACAAGACTGATGCTATATCATCTTATATTTTTCCTGTTGTCAACAAACAAACAGGACCAACAAAAATACATCCCACTGATGGGAGAATGAGTCATTTCTGACTGTGGACAGTTTGCCACAGAAGCTCCATTGTTGTTGAAAAACTATGAAAACACATTACTGTGGCGCTGGGTGACTTGTTCCCTCATTACAATGCACGGGCGGTGTTGTTAATTAGTAAATCAATCCCACACACACCGTCCTCCTCCCTCACAAATTCTAGCACTAAACGTGTATTAATCCACCGCAGAAAATAGTCCCCAACAAATGCATTATTTAGCCTAGTTTGAGTAGCTTTTGCTGAAATCTACAGTGCCCAGATGTTTTTGAATTGGATGAAACTGTAATCGTGTGAACAATTTTAAAGGTGTTTGTCGATGTTTGGAGCGTATTCCTTTTCATGGGATGTATGAAATATCACCAGCGTTTAAATATATCTTTAAATATTTGTCAAAGTGTCTTCTGAGCATAAATGATGCGAACAAAGAGCATCATTTGTCAGGGTGACTTAATTTGAGTCTACCTTGAGGCTTTGATCAGCCGTCTGTTCAGATATTTGCCACAGCGGGGGAATGCCATGATTCTGTCAGAGATTGCGGCAGGAAAATTATGATAAAAGCGAACAATGAGATAACAAATGACTTCGCATTAGTGCTTTGGACAGGCCGGCGTCGCTTCAAAGTCATCCTCTGTGTTTCATTTAGCTCTTTCCCCACAATCCTTTCATCAAAGAGCCGCAGCGGACGGTCTCTCATTACTGTTCTGCTGCTGTTTACTCTCCTCACCTGTGCCTTTCTCTACCCTGATCCTGCTTCGCACATTTTGAATTTTTGTCTTTGACATCGCTGTGCTACGGTGAGCACACACCCCGTTTTGCTCAAGGACACTTTTAATAGCGCTGCTCCTGGGTTTGTTCCGATGTTATCCGGAGCAAAATTAAAAGGCCAAAACACCAAATTTGACACGACGAGCAGAAAATACGGGGTTTTCAACTTTTCATCCTCTTATCAGGACACGCGCGCTCGTTTGTTTCACTTTTGCACTCTGGTTTGTTTCCGAGGATTAGCGTTATCTGTCCCCCCCCCTGCGTTCTTTCGCCACCCACCTTCACACCGGAGGGGAAGATAACTTTATTAGCCGCGTTACACGGTGTAATTGGATCTTTGCACGTTTGCCGTCAACACAAACAAATCTCTGTCTCCGGATGAGACAAAGTGAGCTGTAGGGCACCGGCTGAATACAGGATGGGGAGGCCTGCGTGTCGCTCAAGGGCACTCGAGGAACTCCTGAGCATCACAGAGGATAAAATGACAGTTGATTAACAAAGAGACATTACGTTTGATGAAATCGCATGTAAGGCTTTTGTGCCATATAGCAGCATTTTTAGGCAAACGTCTTGACGCTGAAGCAGTTTGATTGCATCTGGTGTATGTTGTGATTATTTTTCAGGCTGGTGTCCTTGACATGCTTTGTCATTCAGCTCCTTTTTGATCGATGCACTTCCAATTTGGGTGCAGATAAAGGGTGCTTTGAAGGCTGGCAGACCTCTTTCCCAGCCAACTTTTGTCATCACACCCTTGCAAAGTATTGATTAAGTGACCTGGTCGTTTTTTTTCTGGAAACGATAGTCCCTTATTCTTCCAGTGCGTCCCTGCAATGGTCAGATTCAGGCAGTTTGTGTGAATGAAATCGATGACAGGGAGCGAGGTTGATGAAAGAAGCACCCTCTTATCCAAAGTGTCTCCCCCCCCCGGATGCTCTCCACTGAATACACAATTGTTTCACCACATGTTTTGTCATTGTGACACTAAGACATATTTCTGTTCATTTATTGTCCTCCGTGACTACAATGCCGGTGCGATCCAAAAACAAAATTGCGGTTCAACAGTGAGAGCAGAGCGAGAGGAGGCATAAAGCTCGTGAATTAAGTGAGCAGCGACAGCGGGGCTGAGACACGACTGATCGAGGAGGGACACGGCAAATGAAGGATGGGCACAGAGAGGGAATCACAATGAAGCTATGATTCAGAGAGGAGTGGATGAATAAGGGTGCGAATGAACGGCTAAAGCGACGAAGGCACGGACGGGCGGAGATAAATTGAGTGATGGCGAGGTAGAGAAAGGAGATGAGCCGATGATGGATGAGGCGGAGGTGACGGAGAGTGATGGCGAGAGCAAACGTTTTCAAACTAGTTTATTCTACAAACTTTTAAATCCAGTTCTCTGCTGGCGAGCCGAGTGCTCGGCTTATTCCAAACCTTCATAGTTGAAACATAACGTCACCTAAGCTCTGAAGTTCCCTCAGGAGGTAGTGATTTGTTGGCAAAGTGGTGGTTGTGCAAAACTTGGTCGAGGACCTTTACTTATAAGACGTCAGGACAATTTGCAGCCACTTTGTTGGCAACAAAACTAGGAATTTAGGCCCAAATCAGGGTCTTCTCCTTACCCCTAACCAAGAGTTTTTTGTGCCTAAACCTAACCTGACCTGAAATACAGCACTATCCAACCAAGTTGACAGAATAACAGCTGGCAGTGTACTTTTCTGCAAAACGTGGATATGTTGAAACGTAACATTTCTTAACGTTGCTACTATACGTCTCTTGATGTTAAAATTTCCATTTTCCATGCCATGTTTATTCAGTAGTTAGGTTTAGTCACAAGAACCACTCGGTTAGGGTTAGCAAGACATCATGTTTTGGCTGAAAAGTACCTGTGTTGGTCGCCAAAGAAGCGTCTGGAGATGGTCCGTCTTCCTGTGCAAAATGTGGTTTTGGTTGCCACTGAAATGGTTGGAAATGCCCCACACATGACACATGATATAGAATATGTAGTCTAATGTTTCCATGGGGTCTGCTAATTATCTACAACCATCGTCCCCTTTTTTTAGCCCGTATTTCTTCGCATTTTGAGAAGTTGCCAAGTTGTTATTCTCTGATTCAACAATGTAATATCACAGCAAAATAAATAAATGTTTGGAGCGACACAAGTCCACTGGAGCAAGGACAAATTCACAACACCGCACTACCTTTAACTGCTTCATCCCCCATAAATCAACAATATCTCCACTCAGAGGGCAGCATCCACGAACCCAGAGGCACCAGTGTCTCCGTGTTTACTGACCGAGCCCTGCCTCGCGTTGTCCCTGCTCTTCCAATTTGACCTTACACACTATTACATAAAAAAAACCCCGTTCAACAGCTGCGTTTATGCACTTTGACCCCTCTCTATACATCTCTAAAGGACAACATCTCCCAGAGTTGTGCACACCAAACGTGTTGCCTCCTCGCGGTCTAATAAAAGATGTTCCTGTTTTCACGGGCTGTGACACTCGTCCCCCGCAGAGACATAAAGGTGCCCTGTCTTTGCCTCTGCAGTCTTTTCCGCATAAACAAATGCAAATCAGCAGCGCGCTCCGACTTTTTCGCTGCTCGGTTTCTTAATTACTTTTGCTCTTTGGCTTCATCTCCAACAACAAAAAAAAAAGTGTCAACAGTGCAGGATGGATGCAGGAAGGCGTATTTCCTCGGTGATTAGTACTGTCTGCGGTGCTGATGCACAATAAAGAAAGGAAGGAGGAGTTCGTCGAGGAGTATGTTTATGTGTTCATCAATAGTGTCTCTACAGGGAGTAATCAGCTTGAGGCGGAATTTCGATTGCAGCGTTGAGTTTGTATAATAAGCCAGTTAATAGGGATTTATTTCATTACCGCTTTATAGCTCCTAAGAAACTGGTATACCGATCACAATCCCTCTGCACTGTGGTACATTTAAGGTTTAATTTGCCTAAAACGACTTGGTTCTTGTCGTCAAGCTAGCCCCCCTGTGTGGTAGACCTCTCCGCCTGCTCAACATCAGCACTTTCACCCATGTTTGCTCAAAGCTGACGTGACGATGAGATGTCTCATTATACTGATTCCACGGTCATTACGGACGGACACATCGCATTGTATCCAGTCACATCTTAGGGTTAGCTAATATTAGCAAAATGCTAGCTGGCGTATAACGAAGGACTACATTGATGGAGCGCATCACTATACACTATATTTTGAACGTTTCTGCGTTAGTGCTAATGGAAAAGGCTGTCTGATGCACCAAAAAACGTTCAAAATTTAGCGTACACTTACAGGGATGTGTATATCTCTTTAGCTGTGCCTTCTTTTAAGTGGCTAATATACGTCGGTAGCATTTAGCAGTGCAATGCTCTCCACACTCCTACTGCAGGAATATACTGACTAGAGATACCTCATACAACCCCACATCAAAATACCCCAACTATCACTATAACATCAATAACATATCCCTCCAACATGTCTTCTACTTCTTGCTGTTGGCTTTCTTGAAGCTATAATGCCAGACGGCCAGAAAATCTACAACCTTAGCCCCGCTTTTTTTTTTTAGCCCATACTTCTCCACAGTTTGGCAAATTGGCAAGTAAAAGTTTGAAATAGCCGTAAGCAATTCTATTTGGCAATGTCTCCACGGATGAGCTGGCAGCTATCGCTGGATTTATTCAATACTGAAGAAAAAATAAGAAAATGATGAGTCCTTCAGCAATTTGTGGAGTTATTCGGGGCATCTTATTTTATGATTTCTAAGTGTGTTTGTGTACCGTTATTTATGAAGCATACTTGAGCTAATGATATCCTCGGGATTTACAAATCAAAATGTGTATATTATGCCTTATCTGTGCTCAGATTTGACAGAGTTATGACTCTGAGGGCTTTTGATGCACATTAGCGCATCGAAATAGAACCAAATGGGCAGTAAGAGTCTTTAAGTGTCTTTACCGTCTGTTTCAGCCAGTGCTGCAGCTCCTACGGCTGAAAAGAGAGCGAAATCAGTTTTGAGTGTTTCTGTCATAGTTGGCAGCACCATCAAGGGTAAAGGCATTGCCATGGTTCTGGTATAATGTTGCCTTGGTGTCAGCTACTTAGCTACAAAATGCCTTATGCAATTATTTTAGTATTTGGAAAATGGGCAAGTTAAACATTCCTTTTTTGCAAAGTTCTCGTTGATACTCTCACGAGTTACATTCATACTTGAAAAAAAAACGTAAAAAGTGATGACTTTCATTCATTTTCTGGAGTCACACCGAGCATCTTTTTCTTTAATCTATGATTTCTAAGGCGTTTCATTGGCAATAATGATATCCTCGGGAAGTGCAATTGAGGCAGAGTCAGTATCAGCTGAGTTATCCCTCTGAGGAGGACTTGTTTTAGGTGCAAATTGACAGAATTGCGCACTTTGTAAGATTCCCAGCGAAGCCTTAATGTCCTCCATGAGCTGTGTGTTGCTGCCACTCTCACGGCTCAGACTGACAGACTACAGCGTCTTATTTTCCAAAGGAAACGAGTTTGCGTCCGATAGAATTTAAAAGCCAGGACACTTCATATTTTGTCCATGTGTCTGCACACACAACAGGTTTGCATGAAGTCCGAGCGTTGTTTATGTGTGAGCAGTGAAACCTCGAAGGCAACTTCACCGTGCATGCATCCATCCGTCTGATGCCGATTTGAAACTTTAAGACGCGCGACTTTTGTGCTGATGTGGTGAGACTCGATCAGCCGTTTGGTATTAAAAACGGGTCCCCTGCAGATTGTCAGCAGCTGCCGTCACCCAGTGATGGAAACCAGAGCGTGGCAGCCATGTTTCAACCAGATCATGAAGCTTTCTGTTTGAATTTCATACAGAATTGTTCTTTTTTTTTAAGTTGGAAAGTTGCTTTTACCACCTCGAAGCTCCTCTTTGATGCGACATTTGTTCTCCTTCAGGCTTCAAAAATCCTTCAGTCTTGGCTGTAACGGATGCTTCAGCCTCACCCGAGCTGACCGACCGCTGGCGGAGGGAAGATTAACGGATAAAAGGCAGGGCGAGGGTGGAAATAATGAGGAGGAGGATTCGGGAGTCAATGAAAGAAAGAAATGATGGACAGCGGAGTAGCGTGGAGACGGAGCGCCGAGTTAGACGAGGCGCGTGGACTGACTGCTTACGAGGGGGGAAGAAGAGGAGCGGGAGACGAAATGGAAGGTGAAGGAGAGATTTGGATTTGGTTGCGGCAGGGAAGCAGCTCGGGGAAATAAAGATGATAAAAGCTGAGAAGGGAAATGGATTGGAAATACACAGGGGGGGGAAAAAAAAAAGATTGACGTGCAACTGTCGAGGTAGTGAAAGGTGGAGTTTAAATCCATCTGTTTTGACGTGTAGTTTTAAAAGATGCCTTAACGCTGAAAAGCGACAGAAAATTGCACAAAAGGATGATGAAAGTAGGAAAAGTGTAGAAACACGATCAATATTTGTCTGCCTGCAACTGTTACATGTCTCCACTTCACCAGGAAGCCCATTAAAAATATGTCAGAGGCTAAAAAAATAGACAGAGGAAAAGGAACAGCTTTCAACAGCCTTCCCTGTTTTAAATAAAGGGAAGAAGAGAGAAATGAAGCAATTCTGCGATCTGTAGCTTAAAAAACACATTTTCAACTTTTGCCAAAGCTCAACGCACTTCCATGCGCATTTTAATTTTCCTGATCAAGTGTCAAAGCGTGCACAAAGGAAGCATACCTGTCGACAGGAAACTGAAATAGAGTCGGAGCGACTGGCGAGCAGAAATAAATTGGAAGGAGATGGGAGAACGAGGAGGGACCGAGGAAAGGCAGAAAAAGCCCGACGGCAAACAAGAACGGAGAGGAGAGAGACTCGAGGAGCGGCAGGCGGGTTTAGAAAAGGTCGCTGGACGACCTGAATCACTACGTGCCGCGTTGGTATTTAGATACTCTTTGTTTTGTCGCTGATTATCACTCACAGCGTGTTCGGCTGACAGCGCTGTTAGGGAGGAGGAGGAGGAGGAGGAGAAAGGACTTCTGAGAGGCTCTCCAATTAGCGAATCGATGGAGCAGGAGCAAGTGTGACCTTTCAACC
>OMLP01024054.1:0-11390 GCA_900302685.1 Spondyliosoma cantharus | reverse complement strand
TCTCGACTTGAGAGTCTTGAATAATGGATGCGCAGTGCTATTTCTGCTTCATGTCCTTTTTTCTCCAACAGACCCTACCACACACACACACACACCACCCCCCTTTTTCCTTTTTCTCACACTTTCTACCCCCTCTCTAATAGTTGGAGCGCTGAAAGAAAGAAAGAAAGAAAGAAAGAAAGAAAGAAAGAGCGAAAGAGCACTTCAGTTACACATTCCCATGGAAATGCGTTTGATTCGTGGAAGCTTTTGATGCAGATGATTTTTGCCTCAAAGCGTCTTGTCCCAGCCCTCCTCAGCGCAGGCTCTTTGGAAGTGATGTGACACCGGATAAATGATTACGGGGGTCCTCCATCCCACTCCCTCCGGCAATGAAGGGAAGAGGTTATGCGTTAATACAGGAAGAGAAGTTGTATTTTATGTCCAATGATTAGCCTTCTTAGACCTAATTATGTCCCTGGGGACAACAGCACTCCTCTCCTCCTCTCCGCTCAAAACCTTTTTCCTTTCTTTCCTCTCATTTCCCCCACCCCTCCTCCCCCTTGCCTACTTTTTTCCTGCACCTCCCCTCCTCCTCTTTCAAGGCCATTGCGTTCTCTCTTGCAGGTAATAGTCGCTCTGGATCCCCCTTTCTTTCCACATGAGCAGTGTGCCTTCACAAACGCTTTTTCCACAAGGAAAGACAAGTAGCAAAAAAAAAACTATATGAACCATGCTGATTTTTTGGGTGCAACAGAGTTGAAGAGCAGAAAAAAAAGGCAGCGAGAGGAAATGATTTCCACTACATTCAAACCCTCCTCCCTTGATTGTGCATCAATCCCTGGCTATCTCTCAGCTGCAGATGGAAGTGAAGGGAAACCCGATTTCACCTCAGTCTGAAATCTGAATGAAACACGCTCTCGGCTCGACAGTTCAAGGCTGCCATGAAGGCATTCAGGCCCCTCTAAACCTATGGAGGTGAGGCTCCCTGTCAACAGATGCCAATTTGGCATGCTTCTATGAGTAATAGGAGTGTGATGGCATCATCGAGGATAAACATGACACATTTGGGCTGATAAACTGTTCTCTCTGTAACACCTTCCCCACTTTGTTCCTGAAAGTAGAAGTCAGGTCGAAGGAGGTTAAAAGAAGCAGCTTGGATACCATAAACAAAGTATTAGTGTGAACTTCAGCACTTTGTGTGGATATTAGTTACTTACACAGTAAATATGAGGGGGGGAAAAGGGGTCACCGTAGAAATAATGTGAAAACAAATCATCAAAGGGAACAGTTAACATGCAGCTACAGTAACGTGCAGCTCCTGATCGCTGCTTCTGTAGCCTGAAAACCCTTCATCTTCTAAAAGTCACATTCACATCTCTTCTGCATCAGCGATTATGTTTTGGGCAAAAAGCCAGCCAGAACATTCAGTGCCAGTGCAGGAATTAGTGTGACCATCATAGGTGAATACAGCAGGTATGGGTTTTTGCTTCAGGCTGTCAGCATTCTGCACCAGCAGCCTCTGTTTCACTGTTGTTGGACGTTTATTTTGTCATGCTAGTCAAGGTTATTTTTTTCATCTTATTCTTGGTTATGTTTTCAGTATACATTAACTATATAATCAGGGCTGTCAAGCAATTCAAAAGGTAATCTGATTAATTACATACTTTGTGACTAATTCATCGGGATGAATCACATATCCGTTATGTATATGCGTGAGAAGTATTTGAAATGATTTCACTTCCAAAGGATACTGAATCAATCACAGACTTCCTCATTGTGTTTCTGAAGGCCTGTTGGTGGATGGCTGGATGAGACTGCTGGCTCACGGTAACATCAGAGCCTGTGTTATGTCTGACCTCCTAACTCGCTGCTAAGTGCTTTGTATTGTAGGTGATATTTTTGTTATTTCTTGTACAATTTATAAACCAAAATAACTATGTACTTTTGTCAATCCAAGTTATAATCCAAATATACCAAAATAGGTTGGTTTGTGTCAATGTGGATTCCCGGTCTCTTCAGTAGTTCACTCCACAAATTACATTGAATTTTCATTAATTCAGTTCAGAATTAAGTTAATCTGTGATTCAGTATTGTAACTTTAACCATTGAATTATTTGTTTAGTTGGGGACAGTCAATGTCCTACTAAGAAAGTCTTGCCACTCGGCAGCCACCTTGGCAACGCCCTCATGCAGTTATTTCGGGCTCCAAAGATCAGGCATCTATCTAAATGAATGGGGAGAGAGCCACAATTTGGCCTTTGTTGACCTTGCCCTATATTAAGTTAAAAAACACCTTTTCCCCACAGGTTAGATGCATGCACACAATTTCACCACACCAACTTCTTCTCAACCCAGAGTGCACTTTAAGAGTTTAATGTCTACTGTTTAAATAACATCACCTTTCTTCCTAATCCTGTGCATTAGCGCGATGTCCTCCTCTTCCGTGCTCAATGTAGGTCCGTGAATCGTAAAGTCTCTACGCTCGCATCAGTGCAACAACACCATTGGCTGATATCTTTCCCGGTTACGGCTGTGATGAGCCAAACATTTGGCTGTTTTGCAGAAGTGGGCGGGATATGTGTCATACAACCACCATCTCAGCTATAAAGATTGTTTTATTTCAAAGCTTCAAGTTGTTTGTCTAATCTCTTATGATGGTTCAGTGTGGACATTGCAGAAATAACCTGATTATAAACAAAAGCAGTTGATGTGAATACTGACCCGCCTCGAAGGGTCGAATGAGTACTCGCTGAAACGAGAACCCTGTCTCGAAAATGTACTTTTTATGAATATATGTAACATCTGAGTAGAATGTGTCCATATCTGTACTTAAAAAAAATGTAAAAAAAATCTCATTTGGTGGCACACTGATGTTTATTAATGAGTTTATCATAAAAAAAAAAAAAAAACATCAGTATATAGTTCTCTTAATATTGTGATCAAAAACATTATCTGCATGCTCAATTCTGAGGCTTTTCTGTAACGAGCTTTCAAATAAATAACAAATATAACACCTTCCTATCGGCCTATACAATTTCAGGCCTAAACGAACTTAATCATAGACACTTCTGGTTAAAGTCCTGTCCACTCCAGGTACTGAACAGCTACACATGCAGAAGATTATGGTGTACATGCTCATCCCTCGAGTTTCTTTTGCTGCAGACACAGCATCACTTCACAACTGCCCCCCACTGCTACATTTCTTCACCTCACCAGAAAGAATAAAACATGAAGAATATCAACCACTAATGAAACACACTGACTACGTTTCTCAGTGCTGTGTCTCATCAAATCAGTTGAAGAAAATGCGCATAAAGGTTAGTCGACGGAACTTTTTGGATGTTTGTTTAGACATAAAGAAGCCAAACACAGAAACGTGTTTGTGATTTCTGTTTCAGCAGAAGCAGGTATCAACTCCCCTTTCATGACTTTACATGCATTCTGTTCAAAATGAAGTACATCTGCGCCTCAGTGGGCAAAACATCTTAGTTTTGGAAAGAAATTCTCATCTTAAACGGGCTGAATAGAAATGCGAACGAGAGACGTGGAGCGGCTCCCTGACACCAATAACGTGACATGAAGCTGTGATAATTGCAGTTTGATTGCTTTTCAGAGGAAATCTGTTGAATCCCGTGATTTGTCCAAAACTGAGGGGGAGAAAAAAGGAAAAAGTCCAGCAAACGCTGATTTGAGAATGAATAAAAAACATTCATCACTGTGATCATTGCACAAGGGTAAGTGACACATAAGAAAGCACAAAGTGTTTGGCTTCAAAATTTAAATTTTAATTGTGTTCTTCTAGGTCTAAATGGCACACTCTAAATGCAGCTCTGGGAGTGCGTGGAGGGTGGAAGTACTAACTGATTACTTAGATGAATGCAGAATGTGCCATGAATTGGTGCGCCAGGCGGCAGAGCAGAACTGAAGTGAGCATCCACTGATTGGCTAAGTGTGCAAAGTGCTTCAGTCTCTGCAGCGTGCCGCTCTCCGTGCACGCTACTTTTCAGGGCAGGATCAGTTTTCTCGTTGTGGAGAACGCATCCGTGTGCATTTGTGTATTTCAAAGGTATAATACGACTGTATGTCAAGCACTTCTATTAGAATTGCCAAAGAGTGAACAGTACTTTTGATGAATTTGCATCTGCAGTGGTCACTACCGCTAACAATAAAAGAAAAAAAACAACAGGATGGTGAGCAGGGCTGAGGAGTATGTGACTTTTTACAAACTCCAAATTCGGTTTATTCCCCTAATAAGTCAACCCTGCTAACAAGCGGACTATGTCAAGGGAATAATTATGCACATTCTCACACATTAGAACTGCAATAAAAATGTGCAAGTTATGGTAAATATAACAAATTGGTGCTGTCAGAAAGCGTACAGAAACAAAACTGCTCATAAATTTCCTGTATCTGTGTCAGATGGGTTTTTCCACTCCTTAGGAGACTGGTTGTGAGTAGGGCTGTCAATAAATTAAAATATTTAATTGTGAATAATCACATGATTGTCCATCACAAATGAATTGCCCTTTTTTATCTGTGCTAAATGTATCTTAGTGGAATATTTTTCAAGTTTTTAATACTCTCATCAACATGGGGGTGGACAAACATTCTTGTTTTATGCAAATGTATGTTTGTTATTATTGTTACAATCCAAAACAATGATAAATGCTGTCCAGAATATTCTCCAGAATATCCTCAAAGGTACTGCCTGCTCAAAAAATATGCTGAAAGCATAACATTGAAAAGTCAAGCCCAAGAAGCAACAACAGATGGGCATATTGACCTGAATGTAACATTCCTTAGTAATACTAACACAATGTATTGTCCAACTTTACACTTGTAAAGGTTAACTCAACAATGTTAATCGGCCTGCAAGTTTGGAGCCACCCACTGAGCTATCTCTTGTTTTCAAGACGCCTCCATTGTAAACTATCCAGCGTGGTCTGCCTCTGCCATTTCTGAAGGAGGTTTGTTTCTGTTGGCCATTCATGTTCCTGCTACAATACCATTTCCCAAACTATGGGGCAGGCCGAGGGTCATAACGTGGTGAGCACGCAAAAAAAAAAAATGAATGGCGTTAAGAGGAATTTACGTCAGCGCGTTATTGTCATGTTTATTGTGACAGCTGTAGTTCAGAATCTATTCATTCCATGTCATAAGCACAGAATATGATCTGATTAGGACTCCCCCACCCCATAGTCATGAAAATAAATAATGGGCCCATTTTTCACAAGCCACATGGGCCTATCTTCCAGGTATTCTGAAACGTAACTGGCTTTTTTTTAAGTGTATACCATTTCAAACCACTGGCACAGCTTGTAATGACTCACCTTTGTTAGCCGAAGTCCTGCCCCTTACGGTGTGCCCCATGGGACTTCATTCCATTCGGGAGAGACCAGTGACTAAAGTAACTTAAATGTTTATTACAGCAGATGATATATGATACTTTGGCACTAACGCTCTACAGGGAGATTTCGTGATCCTGGAAGCCATCTGCTCTGAGCAGCAGCAAGAAGAATCCCCCCATGGAGTCCAGTCACTGGTGGTGGTGGCGGCTGATGACTCTTCTGAGAGTGGAGGGCTGATGGGACAAAACTGCAGCATGAATGAACTATAGGCAGGGAGACAAACGTATTTAAAATGAAACACAGCAGCATGATTATTGGCTAACAGTGAAGGTGTGACACTGTGCCAGGCTGATGTGAGCAACGTTAATTAATTAAGGAACTTATGAGTGAGCATGTATGAAAGGAGTGAATGCCAGGATGGCATGAGAAATAAACTAAATACTGACCCATTCCACTGGTTGCATTGCGGAACGGCGCTGCTGTGGTTTCGTTCCATGCTCGGTCATCCATCAAACACCACCGGCTGTGTTTTGGAGTGCAGCGCGGTGCAGCACTGCCAGACAGAATTCGGCTGAATTGATGAGTATTTATGTATTTATTTGAACCGAAAGTACAATCTTTTCCCAAACTTAACCAAATTGTTTTTTTTTTTTGCCTAAACCTAACCAAACCGCATTGATAACAGTGTCAGTACATAATATGTGAACTGATTATTATTGAGCTTTATTTTGAAAGCCTAACCCAACGTAGTTTGAAACTTAAGGACACTGATGAATGTGCCGAATTCGACATGTTGAGATCGAGAACATGTTGCTATCACACACACGAAAAGCACATTTGGATTATTTTCTTTTTTATGTATGTATTAGATTTGTTTGTTTTCAGAAAATAAAATCTGAGAAGTAAAATAGATACAGTCTCCCAAATGGTTGCTTCAACAAAAACAAGATTCTAAATAATGATAATTAACAATCTCCCCTCCCCTCCCATCTCATTTTTTTTGTTTTTTTTTGTTTTACATTATCTCTTTGCAATGTAAAACAAAAGAAAGCATTCATAGCAACTGATATCTGATCAAATGCATGGATATAGAGAATGCAGAAGGAGGAACACAAACAGACACATTAACCCTGAATAATCCTTGCAAGATCAATATGTCACAGCTTTGGCCTTGGCTTTAATGATTAGACTGTGCAAGTATATTAGCCTGATGCATTATAAATCCAATAGCTTTGTCCGCCAGTGTGTGTTTGCCTCAACAGAAATGATAGTGACATAATAGAGCTCAAGCTGAGGGTTTAGTCTTAATTTTCCACAAGCATTATTAAAATAAAAAACAGCACTTGTTCATATTCCTCTGTAAGCACAGACTGGATGTCTTTATGCTTCCTCTCTCTTTCTGTCCTGCTCTGCTGTCTCTAATTAAATGGGGTGAAACAGCCTTGTGTTTCACTTTTATGTGTTTCAATTTTGTCAGCAAGTTTCCCCACAATGCAGCCATCTGAATTTCAAATGATAAATGAAAATCCTGCTTTTAGTGAAGTAATTCCATTAGAGGTCCACATTAAGGAAATAAAGACAAAAACCTACAGTACGTAATTGAATTTTCTGCGTTTGCTTTCTCATAGGGACCATAGTGGATGAGACCATCTATCGAATTTGCTAATATTTAAGTGCCTTGTCTTCCCTGAAAACCACATTACTCTGTGCACAAATAAAACATTTGCATTGAGCTGTTCCTTTGTATTTCCCCTTTACTTCACTTAGCCTGCATGAATTGGATATTTGCATATTCATTTCCACAACAACCACGGTGCCCTTACTATCGGGTTTGATGAAGTCAAGTTTTAGGGAGTTTCAGAATAACAACCTCTCCATCACTCACAAGATTGATGAAGCACACGTCGCATGCTGCTTCCTGTGCTGCCCACCGGGATTTCTGTGAGATCGAAAGCTGTTGTTTACCGTGTCTCTCTCCTTGTCTATCCGTCTTAGTTGTTTATTCTTCGATTTCTGAGTCTTTTGTGGTCCCAATGGTTTTGTACCTTAGCCAACTTTAGGCTTTTAACACTTGTAAGTTTGTACTCGAACCGATCTTCTATTACTGGGTAGTCTGTTGCTGCCCGGTTAGCTTTCCTCAACCTAGCCTAGCTTACTGGTTTTTGCCTTCCACCACAATTCACACAGCCTTGTCAAACAAATGTTACGATGGCTTGTGCTGACTGGTCTCTAGTTTCTGATATGGCGTTTCTGATGAAGAGACCCGTCCATGACTAAGAGCAACTTCTCTCCGTAATAACCTCGGACACTGCAGACAGTGTTAGCCCCGGGCCTCATAGCAGGTCTGCTAGCCTTAGCACTAGCTCAGTCCCGTCGGCAGCTGCTGAGAAGTTTGCTCTCTGGTTTGCGTGGTGCTGCTGATGACATACAAAACTGTGCACGGCCTTGCCCCATCGTACCTGTCAGATGTCATCATACCGTTTGTTCCACCTCGCGCATTGCGTTTTCAGACTTCAGGGCCTCTGGCGGTTCCAAGGGTTAAAAAGAAGTCAGGTGGCTGCAGGGCACCTTCTTCTGGAATGATCTCCCTGCTGACATAAGACAATCCGGCTCTACTGAAGCCTTTAAATCTAAACTTCTTTGACTTGTGTCGGTCTCAGTCTCAATGAGTCTCTTACCCATAGTATTAGAATTTGCATTATCCTGCCGACGAGAAACAATCTGTTTATTCTGATTAATCGCATTTCTCTAACTTTTGTTTTTGTTTTCTGTTCCCACAAGCTACAAGCTGTGTAGCTCTTTAACTATCCACTCTCTTCCTCCTCTTCCTCCTCCTCCTTTATTTCATTCAGGCTCCATTCTGATGGACCACGGGCCCTTGGGAACATCTACCTTTTCTGGTTCCGGATCATACCATGGGCTCCGCTGGATCATTGCTCTACTCCTTATATCTGTATTTCTGTAAAATGCGATGCCTCCTCCCTCTGATGTTTTCTGTTTTACTGCTAATTATCTTGTGTGGCCTGCCCTCTTCCAGGTCACCACGGTGGAGAGGAGCTCTTTGGGCTCGGGCACCGCTTGGCGATGCCTCGGCCTGCTCAGTCGTCTCCTGGATCCACACACTTTACATATATTATCATTTTCATCAGATATTCTGTGAATGCCATTTGTAAACTGTGATTTTGATGTTCTTTCTGTACATGCAACATCTATCGCATGTCTGTCCATCTTGGGAGAGGGATCCTCCTCTGCGGCTGTTAGAAGTTTTTTCTTTTGTCAGTATGGCAAGTTTTTCCTCACTTGAATCGAGGGTCTAAGGACAGAGGATATTGTTCACCGTACAGATTGTAAAGCCCACTGAAGCAATGCGATTGTGATTTTGGGCTATTTAAATCAACTTGATTTGATTTGATTCGATCGCATGTTTGAATCATGTGTTAAGACGTGACACAGGCCACTGCCAGAGGTTATTTTCCTGCTCCCTGCATTTGTTTGGCTGCAGTGGTGGCAGCCTTAACAGGGATATGGATCCCGGCCTGGGGAGATGTCTCTGCCCTGCTGTTGGATCATTATTTCGATGGACAAAGCCTCAGTTATAAATAGGTTCATGGAGTTCTTGGGCGGGACACTCTTTGTTTTCAGACCGTCCCCATTTGTCTTATTGATCTAAATATGTGTGGCCACAGAGCTGCTTTTAGAAAGGACGGGTGGAAAGATGGTTTGCTGCCGTGTTGTTTCCAGTGAGGTGCTGTGTTAAATTAAATATGTATGTTATTTTACTAATAAAGACTTTGTTCTTGTTTGTTCTTAAAGCTGCACAAATTGAAACTCTGTACTATTGATAATGACTATGTGTTATGAGAAAGAATTTGCTCATATCACAAATCCATAAAGCATAAAGACCCAACTTTGGATGGCTTCCCACTTCTCCGACATGTTAGTTGCCCCTTTAAGCATCTTGTTTTTCCTTGGTTTTTATTTTTGCTCCTCTCACTGAGCTCTTACAGATCCTTTTTCCAGTCACAGCTGGCTCAAGTAAAATGGCAGGTTAATTATCGAATTTAAATTGTCTCTAATACTCCATTCACACTGGACAAAAAGTCAGAAACACCCACCTGCCTTGTCACTTCCATTTTTTTCTGCTGACTTTTGGCATGATAAGTTTTCTATCTGTGTCTGTTCATCATAGCTCAGTCTGCGCTGAGATGGATGGATAGACAGGCGAAGTAAAAGACACAAAATGTATTCACTATGTGCTATATTGTCAATGAAACAGGATGTTTCACTCCTTAGCAAACTTCACCACTGGCAATGGAAAAGATGTCAAACTTCTATTTTTAATGGGTTTACCCAAGTTTAGTTGTCATGGTATTTGTCAATTCTATGTTGAACGGGCGACCTGTCCAAGGTGTATCAGGCCTTTCATCCTTTGTAAACTGGGACTGGCAAAAGTGTCCCTGTGACTATGCAAAGGATAAGCAGCTAATGGATGGATAATGGATGGTTGTATTGGATTGAGTTAGAATCCACAGGTGTAATTAAGTGACCACCGATTCTATAAGTAAAACAGCTATATTTGAAATCATATAAGATCATTCTCATCTGTAATCTGATTGAATTGCTATTTTATTTCATATTATGTGAAATAATTGCCTCATGGAACAAAAGACTATAAGAAAACACAACACAACTAAAGAAGCCGTGAAGGTAAAATTAGCATCTGTTGAGTTTCTTGGGTAAACATAACTAATGGCAGGTCCCAATTCCCTCCATTGCCACTACCACTTAGCCCAACCCTCTCATTGTGGGTGTTCACATCTACCCTTGGGGTGTCCTGATTCTTATTGGGATAGAGGGGTAGGGTGAAGTGTTTAGGCTACATGGCCCATGGATCTGTTATGGACAGATCTGCCAATTTACTGAATTATGGTATTTTCTTTATAACAGGGGTGAAACAAATCACAACCAGTTTGGTGATGTCTCAGTAGCTAACAAACAGGCTAGCTAACATTAAATTGTTAGTGTCCATGTGTACATAACAGTTCAACTTGTTGAGATATTTCAGTGTTGCATTCCTTTGATGGCACATGATGCCCAGAATTTAACTGTCCGGCAGCAGAGTTGCTGCACAGAGTACCACTCCTCTAACACCAGAGCAGACTGGCAGGGTATGAACACGGGTTGCTAATTAAGCACTTTCGTTGTTATTTGATGACTTGGTTGATCACTTAAAGGTTGTGGATGAATTGTGAGGATACATACTTTTCAAACTCCAACAGAAATAAATAGAAAATGGCATTATGATAATACCAGGATTGCCTCAGCGACACAAGGTTACAGGTTCAACCACTTAACCCTCGTAACTCTGTTCTGAGGGGCCAGGGGTTCACTTCGAAAACGAGCGGTAGGAGTAAAGAATTAGAAATAAAATTGGGCCTAAGTGCTCCATGGAGTTCTGAGCAAATGTCCCCAAAATTTGTGTGCCCAAAATATGCGGCCATTTGAAAGACATTTTGCCTATGACAATGTCTTGGTGTTGGGGTTGTTTTTGGTGTAGGTAAAAATGGTTTACATAAGCCTGTAGCAGAGTTATTCCTGCTTAATTTGATGTGCAGTATGAGCAGTGTTGGGGAAGTTACTTTTAAAAAGTAGTGTATGCTCGTTACTCATTACTTCTTAAAAAAGTAATCCCTTACTTTACTTAGTTACCCTCTATGCAAAGTAACTTTTTACGTTACTCGTTACTTTTACGTTACTTTTATGATGCTCGACTTTGGGCAGAAACCCATCTCATTTCCTAATGTTTCTACATACTGTAGTGTAAAGTTCTACTATGGAGGACATAACAGGGATTTCTTTTGTGCTCTTTATTATGAAAAATGCCACAAACAGAGCACTTGACAAGAAAACAAGTTACCGTTGGTTGTGGAGCTCCGCCTCTTGCCATGATGACTGACTGCTCTCTGCATGCTATTGCTAGTAGCAGCCTCAGTGTCATGTCCTGTGATATTTGTGGGTTATTATGGTGCTTGGTGCTCCTGCTCAGCCATCCAGCCCTCC
>OMLP01024052.1:0-19401 GCA_900302685.1 Spondyliosoma cantharus | reverse complement strand
ACCTGCTGGTTTTCTGCTTTCACTTGCTGGATTTCCGCCATCACCCGCTGTTTCTCCGTCTTCACCTGCTGGATTTCTGTCTTCACCTGCTGGTTTTCTGCCTTCACATCCTGGTTTTCCGTCTTCACCCGCTTGTTTTCCACCTTCACCTGCTGGATTTCCGCCTTCACATCCTGGTTTTCCGTCTTCACCTGCTGGTTTACCGCCTTCACCTGCTGGATTTCCACCTTCACCTGCTGGTTTTCCGCCTTCACCTGCTGGTTTTCCGCCTTCACCTGCTGGTTTTCTGCCTTCACCTGCTGGTTTTCCGCCTTCACCTGCTGGTTTTCCGTCTTCACCTGCTCGTTTTCTGCCTTCACCTGTAGGTTTTCCGCCTTCACCTGCTGGTTTTCCATCTTCACCTGCTGGTTTTCGCCACTCAGGGTTGTGATCTTTTTCTGTAAGACAGCATAAGCTCGTGCCATTGTCTCTATCTGGTTATTCGGATTGTCGAGATTCTTTTCCAAGGTGTCATTGGTTGAGGAAAGGTTGGAGACACGTTTGATGTATTCGTCAGCTTCCTCTGAATAGTTCATCTGCTCGCTCAGCTTGGTGGAAATGACAGAGGTAACTATAATGTAAAAAAACAGATGGGTGTTGATCTGGGTGAATTTGTTCCAGGGCAGCTTTAAATCAATGATACAATCCATGAAAGACATGAAAAAGACAACACCTCTGGCCTCCCTTTGTGAAAGCAGGATAACAATGAAAATATATTTCAAAATGTGCTTAAATACTTAAAGCACAGATATGAGATTTATATCCATCTTCTCCTTTGATGCTTTGCTTACAGACATCACAAAATAACTGTTGGCTTTATACTCACAGTGGATACGCAGAGCCATGATGATCAACAGTATCCCCCAACACACTGCTACTGCTTGAAAAGACTGAATGACGGGAGGAATCTTCTTATCTGACAGGAAAACAGGAATTTATTTGAATCACCGTAACAATGGGATTCAACAGTCAAATGTGCTTTTTGTAGATTTTAATACAAATTGTTCCCATTTGCAGCCTTCATTATTACCACATCGTCAGTCACATATTTATTATGATTGACGTGCAACACAATCTGTTTCTGTTTAATCAAATTAAATTAGTTAATTGTGTTCATAAAGTACCTGAAGTGGGTGGCATGTTGTCCACAGTGCATTCGTCTGTGTTAATGTAGACATCTTCTTCCTCAATCTCATCTGAAACAGTTAAATAGTCGAAGTCAAATACAAAAAATTCAGTGTTAAGTAGACTGGATGAAAATTTAAATGCAAAAGATGCATCTATCGATCAATTGTAACTATTTGCTGCCAGATTGGAATCAAGCAACAGAAACCTGTTTGAAAAGAAGTTTGAATCTGTGAAATAATACCGATAATAATATTGAGCAAAGTAACCACAACAAACAATATTACCATTACAGTCAATGCAAGATGTATTGTGACTTACAAATTTCCTCACCACAATGGAAAACTGACTCAATAGGTATCACACAAAAATAGAAAAACACTTATGTCCACGCAGTAAAACAAAAAAAACACCAATCAAATTAACTGAATGTTATAATAAGGCCAGTGTAAAGTAAGAAAGATTTGCTTTTAAAAAAAATGTTCAATGATACATCTTCATTTTTATATATATGTTTACAATAAAGATTAACACTTCAACAACAAAAAGTTGCAAGGAAATTAAATAATGCCATCGAAATGTGTTTTTTCTTGCTTTCTAAGCCAGACAAAATAACTTCTAGATGTGGCAGAACTTGGTTAATACAACACTGAATTTAGAATTTTTTTAAACAAAGTGGAGGTATACATATACGTCGAAAATCATCAGTAGAGTTTCTGGGATGTCAAGTACAAATTTCAACCCAATACCTTAAAAATAAACCCTTTACTTCAACCAAAGTGCTTCAGCTGCCTAAACTCGACCACGCATGGGACATAATAAGCAAACTTTGGTGCTGAAGTCATACACTTTGTAAACCCAGCATCCACCCTGATAAAAGTCGGATAAAAGGATGATTACACTGTAAATAATCAAGTTGTAATAAACCTTACCTGCAGACATATAAACATTAGGATCGATAAAGCTAACTGGGGGCTCTTTGGATGTTTTCCTCATCTTCTCAGAGCGGACGGTCGACCAGCAGTCTGATACGAGGACTACAATCAGAGACTAACAGTTTTATTCCCCAAATGGCAGAGAGTCTGCTGCGTTTGGGTTTTATAATGTACTTCTGCTTTTGAGCTTGTTATGGTGGTGTTAGGTTCTGTAAGTAATGTGTGCGGTGCTGTGTTAAAAACAAACAGGCGGGTTTTAACACCCTTAATGCTGCTCCTCAGTTTCATGCTGCTACAGGCTACTTTTAAACTGAACTCGCTTGTTATTTTTTCGGCCGTTTGTCTAGACAGGGTACAAGACTCTGCAGCCTTCATGTATTTCACACCGAAACTGGTCATTAAGACAATTTTTGTTCCTTTTCATTCTTGCAGCTTGTAACAATTACAAACAAGTTTAAAAAGCAGCATAATAAAACAATACAGTAAACATACAAAAAGAGACAGAAGTTATAAATTAAAAGCAGTTTTAAAAAGGTGAGTTTTGTGAAGGTTGTGAGGTCTGTACAGTCTCTGATGTTTGAGCCAGTGGAGTTTTCTGGAGGGTGAGGGTGATGTGGTCATGGGTGTGGGTGTAGGTGAGTATGCGAGCAGCAGAGTTCTGGATGTATTGGAGTTTATTCAAGAGTTTGGATGGTGTGCCAAAGAGGATGCTGTTAGGATAGTGACAGGATAGTAGAGGATAGTGATGTTCGGGTGGAGTTGTCGATGGTGAAGCAGAAGTTGTGAGAGGTTTTATGTAAGATTTGGGGCCAATAATGACTGTGTCCAATTTGTGGCAGTTTAGGTGGAGGAAGTTAGATTGCATCCAGGATTTGATACCAGTGAGGCAGTTGGTGGGTGTGGAGTGAGTTGCAGTGGTGATGGATTTGGTGGAGATGTAGAGTTGGATGTCATCAGCATAACAGTGGAAGCGGAGAACATGGCAGGACTTGATGTTGCCAAGGGGAAGCATGTAGAGGAAGAAGAGGAGTGGACCAAGCACTGAACCCTGGGGCATGCCATGGGACAAAGGAGTGGTGGAGGAGGCGCAGTTGTTGATTTGGATGAACTGTTGTCTGTTTGTGGGATATGATTTTAACCAGGAGAGGGCAGTGCCGGTGATGTAGAGGGAGGATTCAAAGTTGCTGAGGTGGCGGGAGTCTGCGGAGAGGAGGAGGTCGTTGGTGACTTTAAGGAGGGCTGTTTCAGTGCTATGTTTAGAACGGAAGCTGGATTGACACAGTTTGAACAGGATTGGTGGAGATGAGGTGGCTTTTCAGTCTAGTGTCAACGGTGCGTTCCAGTATTTTAGAGATGAGGAAGGAGTTGATTATTTTTGTGATGAGGGAGGAGATGGCTGGAAGAAAGTTCTTGACCAGGTAGGATGGATCGGATCCAGTGTGGGGGTTGTGGGTTTTTTTTTTTACGATGTCCAATGGAAGTTTAAAGTGAGTTTCATGAATTCTGTAAGGCTTTTCTCCAGGTTGTTGGATGCAGTTTCAAGAATATTAAAGAAAAGAACATTTGCTTGGATACTTTGCAGGTTTCTGTCATGGTTTAATTTCATGCATTTGTGTTCTCCAGTGACTTTTTACTAACAAAAAAAAAACATGTTCTTGTGCTTGTGTTGCTTCCTCTTTATACTGATAAAGATAGATTAATTGCAGACTCGAGGCATGAAGTTCCTCTGTAAAACACACCCACTTGATACTTCCCTAATAACTAAGGCTTCTTGTCCTTCTGTTCTTTTCTAGTTTTGTGTTTTTACCCTTTTACAATATTTGTTTGCTGCCCTCCTGATGTCACAGCTGTACTCATTCACTGCAGCCATAGTAAGTGGACCTCACTTGCATCTTTTCCTTACGTCTTAGTCTCTCTCACCGAGGATACATGGAGAGACTCAAGGAAACCAAGCAGATTTAGTGGCAGTGGATTTCTACATCATGGCATTCAGCTGAAAGTCTCCTAGGAAGGTTGCTTCTGTGTGTCCTCACTCGTGGCTCCTCAGAAATAAGAGCTTTGGGCTGATTCAGGACAGGAGTGAGGAACTTGAGCAAGACTAGGGATGTATCTACGATTTGTCAGTGTTTCGTGGGAAAACGTGACACCATTGCGTTCCTCATGATCCTTATACAGAGTTTATATTTGTGCTGCAGCAGCTCTCATCTCTGAGGCCTGAAAGAACTGAATGCTTCAAGACACTCCTCTTCTGTACCCAGAGGACGCAGGTGGTGAGAATGCCAAAGGTTTAATATTTACAAAGAATGACAGATCTGTCAGTCACAGCTCACATCTATACATAGAGGTCCAATCAGGCACAATAAGTGAAAACACCTGTGTGGGTGGACTGGCGTGTGCAGGAGCTCAAACACTTCCACACATACTGTAGAGTCACTAATGCATGAGGACACAACAGCACAAACACACACACACACACACACACTCCTGCAGGAGGCTTTAATGTGCCGTTGGCTGGGTGTGGTGCCCCGACAGAGTTCATGAATTAACTGAACTCTTGAACTGTACTCTGGTATGTGGCAGACAGTCAGTCAGACAACCAGTCAGTCGAAGTGCGCAGGAGAAATCTCTGTCTTAACAAGTCTGCGACTGAGTCCTAAAATTTTATTCTGTAGGATGAAAAATACATTTCAGTAGACGTTAGCTAATGTAAAGAACAAAAGGGCCAATTATCTGTATTTTGTTTACATACATTTTGGAAATGGCTGAAAATGATTTAGTTTAGGGTTTGTGGCAATAAAAAAAAACATTCCTCCAGCAGAGAACAAAGACTTTGACATCCGTCCTTCAGTCTTTTGTTCAAACTGTGATGTTATCAGTCAGTTGGTTTGTTCCTCTGCCCGGTTCTCTTCTTATTTCTCGCTCTATTCTTATATCCTTCCAGCTCCATACATCCCTTCATCTCTCCCATGCTTTTCCTTATATAACCCCTAAAGGGAAACACACCTGCTGCATCATGTAGGGTTGCATCCTTCGACGTCCACAGGGACGGTAAAGGGAAGTTAAATCCAGTAGTTGAGGGAGGTAATGTGATGTAATTTCTGCTTATTTGACTGTTGAAATGTGTTGATAATGGAAAACAGTCTCTTATAGAAAGGCATCAACAAACATTTTACACTATAATTCCACATTTAATAAGGATTATTGAGTTTATACCACAGTTTACATACAGAGGAATCACAGAAACCCATAAGTACTCATCAGTATTTATCATTCATGACTGCTGGAAGAACATATGACAGCCACCAGTTGCAGTTGTGTAGTCGCTGTACAGTAACAGTCAGATAGTAGCAGAACAGGAATATGGGTCCCGTCAGTGCATCTAGTGACTTGCAGGATGTGGTGCGCCATTTAAATTCACTTCTTATGCACCCTAACTGGTTAACAATAATGCAATATTCACCGCAACTACCTAAGTTGCATTTTCAGAAGTGCAGATGTGTGCGCAGTGACATCCTGACTGAAGTTTTGTCTCCATTCTCCATCAGCCTCCCAACATTCATGCTGCGTTCTCTCATCCAGAACCTCCATGAAGTCCACGGTGGCATTAGCTGCCTGTGGTGTAAGTTATATTCATTCTCATGCATAAAAGAGAAAAGCTTAAAGAACACACGTTTGCAAAAACCTGGAGAAGGGAGTTAACGAGGGTAGACCACGGGAGCAACACGACTGCAGTTTGAAAAGGAGGGCGAGTCCTCCAGGTGTTCACAGCTGCATGTGAACGGGAATATTAGTGGCCTGAAAACTGCTTAGTCGGAATATTCAGAAGATCAGAATACTTTGACCAACAGACGAATCAATGATTACTTTTACATGAACCAGTTTGTGACCACAGCTAATGATAAAAGTGTTTACTTATCGCACGTGAACACGGAATAACAGCCGACACTGTGTACAGAACATCCATATAAACACTGTTGTGTTGTCAATAAACCACAGAGGAATTTGACAGAAGAAGAAGATCCTGATAATTAATTATCAGACGAAGCCCATCAAGATTCTTTGGTCCTGAAAAATATTTTTGGAAAAGTTAATTTCCTCCAACACTGATTTTAATTTGCTCGTTCGGTGGCTCCTTGTAAATCCTGGAGCAGCTGTGAAGTTGTCGTCGGGGCAAAATGACAAAGCAAAGTATTTCCAGGTGAGAGTCACATAAGTGTTGATATATAATGTTTAGCTGTGGCTGAAGACCAGACCAGGTTAAATCTCTAGGACACTCCAAGAAGGTCAGAGGTCATGGTCAGCCTGAGGGGAGACAGTCTTGGTCAAGGACACTGCAGCGGGGCAGACAGGGATTTGAACTTGTGACCCTCAGGCTGAAGGTTCAGACTCTCCGCTCACATAAACATGAAGGTGAACTCCAAAGTGTCCAAAGTGAACGCAGGGTTTTGCCTTCCTGTGTCTGGCCTTGTTTCTGTCTGTCTCTGAACTCTGCAGGCGGTTTTTAGCTCGTCCTCCTCCAGGCTGACGGCTGGAATGCTGACATAACAGATGTTGTCTGACAAAACCAATAATTATCTGCTGTACGGCTGTATGTCCATACCCACTCTTCCTCCTCCCTCTCCACATCCTCCTCCACCTCCTCCTCCGACTGCTTCGCCATCTATGTTTCCTCCAGCTGGTCTCTGACTCGGCTGCACCGTCAGACATTCAGCCTGCATGTTTAAATTCCAGCTAAAGCTTCTACGAGTTGGTTCACTGAAATACCTCCATAACGTACCGCTTCCTTCTCGAGGTATTAAGTTGTGTGCTTACTTTTTTGTTTTATTCAGCAGAGTTTTAAGATATCTTTAAATGTGTGTGATGCAAATCAAATCATCATCAAAAATGTAAATGTGAATAATGTGATTAATCCCAAATATTTCTTTGAGGAAATGAACTGGGTATATATGATGTGTCATTTAAGTTTGTGCTGTGCCACTTTCTGCTGTGACCAACACTAACATCGTGCCGAGACTCGGTCCAGGTGAACGACAAAGCTTGTCATTGATCCATTGAGACACAAGAGGCCAATGTGTGAGTTGGAGAGGTTTCCTATATATGAAAAGTACAGGTGTGTGAAGATCCTGTAGGGGGCGATAATGACGGGGCGCAGGAACTTTGCATAAAGAACCAGAAAGTCGTTGATGGAAGAAGTCGGGGATGTTAAGAGAGAGGGTTCAAGTTTCAAAATAAGCTAACCAACCTTTATTTTGATTGTGCTAACTTGACTGTGGTGTTGTTTTCATGTGTTGGCGAGGACAAACTTTAGCGTGACGCAGTGGACGGTTTGCCTCACCTAACCACGTATGTGAAGGTGCGGTACCAGCAGGGGGCGATCATGATGACAGCATGAACATAGTATAAAGATCCAGATGGAGATGTTCAGGTGGTTCATTCATGAGACTTAGTGAGAAGCAAGACTCAATCATCACATGTCAACAGTAAAGCAGTTATTCTCAGAGAAACCATGATGTCATCCTAAACCTAACGGAGAAGTTTTTATTTGTGTGTGTTCGGGTATGCTGCATGTCTCTTATTGTTTAATTGATGCAGAATGAGACTGTGTGGTTTTTAAATAACCTGCTGTGGAGCTTCACCGGGTTAAAGACTCACACGTGTCAACAGAAAATGTAAAACTGCGCCGTGTACAGAAAGTTTAGCTTCTCTTTTGTTGCTCTACACTTTGAAACGGTCGAACAAAATTGAACCGACACATGTAAGGGTCGGTGTTTTAGTGTAATTTCTTGTTGCCAGCTGAACTTTGTCTGTATATAAGAATATTCGACTAAGTTTGGCGCTGATCCACTTTAGTTTCAGCGCTGCATCGCGTGTCTCTTTCATTTCTCTCTGTTCGTGTCAACATCACCGCCACATGAACAGATTTCCCTGAAAGTCTTGTTATAAATAAACCTGACCTGACTTTGTTTGTGGAGGTGGGCGGATCGCTGTAACGCGCCGCTGGCCTGAGTCAGTTAGTTAATTTTTCTCTAAGGACCGCTCTTTTACCTCATTATTATAATTAAATGCTCTCCCAATGACCTGAAACAGCCGTTTAGAGAAATCATTATCGATGTGTATCTTTTGTTCCTCAACCAGAACACAAGCGACACGAGTCCAGAGAGGTGAGGAGGTCACGTACAGGCATGTGAGGGGCTGAGAAATGCTGCCAAATGATTGTTTTGTTGAATTTTAAAATATATGTTTATATTTCTTTAATAGAGAATGAATTGGAGATAAGTAGAATCCTTTTCTCTGAACTGAAAATGATGATCTTCATCCTCATTTCTTTATCAAAGCTAATGCCTTCCTTTGATTCGACTGTTTATTCATCTCAGTTGCTCAACATTTAGATTTACCTCTTTCATGGTGAACAAATTGCATGACAACAAACAGGTGATCCACTGTGACCTACTTTCTTTCGGTAAACCTCCTTCTTGAAAGAAACACTTTGTGGCACTAATGAGCGAGTGATTGCATCTGTGACCGGCCGCTCCAAAGAGATCACGAAACGGCACCGAACAATTCAGGCAAATCCAGAAAAGTTCTTTGTCTTTTACAGCTGATAACACACACAAGTGTTTCATTCATGTGAGTGTGACTCACAACTTTTTAACAGACAACTACCACCATTATTTTGTGTTTTTGTGATGCCCACCAACTGGAAAACCTAGTTTTCTTAAGAGGTCACGAGGCAAAAAGTGTTGCTTCCATCCATAATTTAAAATCTGAAGCGATCTTAAGTTTGTACATCTATTAGCACCACAGATACAGAATCTACTCAACATGATGTCACTGATATTTCAGCTCATCCTCATCAGAAACACATTATTCTAACTCACTAAAGTAGTTAATGGAGGTACATCGTGTAATTGAAGTTGGGGAGTTACTTGAACTTCAACAAAGTTTTCCTGAACCTAACCAAGTAGTCTCAGTGTGTCAGCCTGTGGTGACATGACGATGTTTCTTCAATGCAACTGAAATCATTCTGATTAGAAATGTTTAAATAAGGAGATCAGATCAGATGTGTTTACGTTCCCCAAAGTGTTAATCAGAATATAACTTTACTGACACAAAGTGGTTTGGACCTGTGTGAAGCGTCTCATCTGCAGGAATGTCAACTTTCAACTTGATTAACAAATTCAGTTTCGTTCATTCTTTCCGCCTGTTAATCCAATTTTAAAGACGCACATTGTGTCTTGGGAACAATATTTGCGTTCCCTGTTCGTTGGATTCCAGTTGGATTCTTTTGGACTCATTTTGGGCCTTTTGACAGTCTTTGAATCTTTTAAGATCTCAAACGACCTGAGAGCAGCTTTGCTTTGCTCCCCCTCATGTTTTCTGGAAGCGATGTCATTTAGGTATGAGGATGTGTTGCTCAAGGTACCCGTGTTACTATTAATAACATTAATGATTACATACGATAGCACACGCACAAAACGGGCCGTTTGCACACAGCTTGAGATTCTGTGAAGCTGTCAAAGTTTTGCAAGTTGTAGGCGAAAATGGACGTCAATCTGTGGACTAAAACAGACTGAAAACACATATTCAGAAGCTAAATATTGGTTACTTTGGATGGATGATTCTAATTTTGCAATACGACTAAGCCAGTGAACATATCTGGCAGAGTCTATCTGCTTGCTCAGGATGAATGAACTGCTGGTGGTGCTCCACAGCTGCCAGGGTTTAACTTCAGTCCGTCTTTATTCCCGAAGTCACACAATGAAGCCCGAAAGGTCCCTGACACTGACTCAGCACATAAATGGCAATGTAAACTTTCAATTACAAGCACGAGAAAGAAAAACCACCAAGATTGCAGCGTTGTGGTTTTTCCTGTGACAGCAGCAGCGATGAAAATAAACTTTAAGAAAACACAAGCTGGAGGTAAAATATCTGGACACACACGCACCGGCTGGCCGGGGAACTGATGCAGGCCACCGAGCGCTTTATCCAAGTCACCATCTGACCCCGTTCTCTCCCTCATTTTGCAAATTGGTGTCTCTTATCGTGCCCAAGAACTGCCTTTGAACCAGAAAACAAGCAAATAGGAGGAGGAGGCAGGAGAGCTGTGCAGTGGAAAGGTTTTTATAGCTCAGAGGGGGAGAAAAAATAGATTTTATGGGACGGATAAAGAGAAACGCATCATGAATTACCGTCTGTTCTGGGATGTTTTCTTTAGTTTTCATTCACAAGTCCAACATGAAATGCAAAGTGAGCAAAGAAAACTTTTATTCCACTTCAGTTTGACTCAGTTTGTGTTTCTTGTTACTTTGTCAGTGATTATATCCTCATGTGTCAGGTGTTACCCTCTTCTTCATCTCTTTGTCTAGTTTCCCGCCCTTCATGCTCCTCACCTGAGAGTCATTAATGAATCACTCACTGTGTATTTACACCTGCGTTTCCTCCTCACTCTTGTTTGGTTTGTCTGTGTGTCTCACCTGTCTCACCTGTCCTCCGTCCATGTTAGTTTTGTCGTCTACATTTTGACTACCTTTGCTTTCTGGACTTTTCTCTGCCTGCAAGTGTTGCTCATTTTGTATGTTTTGTATTTGGATCATCAGCTTCATTTAAACTCGCTTTTGTTACTCAATCCACAAAACATTTCTGGAGCTTAACAGCACTGCAGCATTCTCCTAAACAACTGACGTAGCTGCAGACTTGATTTAAAACATGAAAAAAAACACTTGACTGTGAAGCCTGTGTTCGGAGGACTGAACTGACAAAATCAAAAGGAAATAAAGAAATCGATGGCTCAATAAATGAATTACTATACCATTAAATGCACAAAAATAAATGTAGGAATTGATTTACCCAATGCTTCGCTTCTGTATTTTATTTACCTTTTCATTTCCCCCATATTTCCTTCTACAAACGTATATATTTATGTATTTTCTTCTGTCATTTCAGAGCCAATACCTGATATTTCACTACATAGTAGGGAGAAATAAAACTCAAGCAGGTTTCAGCTCATTGACATCTTTAAAAATACATATTCTTCACATGCTCAGCAGAATCACTGCAGACTCAAAGCATCAGTTTGTTGTGTGGAGCTTCACTCCAGCCTCTCCAGCCCATAGCAGGAGCTAGAGTGTGTTAGCCTTCATTGTTGTGTCAGTTGTATAATGCACAGTGATGACTGTTGTGTTGTCTTGTGTCGAGTTGCGACCCCTCTTTGGTTCCCATGCACCCTCCCATCAGCTGACCGGTGGCTGACCTGCGCAGGCGGTGGCACCGGAGTGAACTCTGGTTCAAAACGTCGCAGCGTTCACAGTGACTGAGCGTCCATCAGATAACAACCTTGGCAGAGCTACGAGGCCCTGCAGCGGACATAATTAGACCAGGCTCTTTGTGTCCTGTTAATTTTCTGCCACATAGCTTCACCCCATTCTCTGCCTGTCAGTGAAGGCGGCAGGTGGAGGCTGGAAATGCTGCGTGACCTCAGCGATGACCTCAGAAGTGGCCTCAGCGGTGACCTCAGCGGTGACCTCACTGTCAGTTTTGCCTTTAATGAGGTCAAGATATGAAGTTGTATTGTTATCAGCTTCTTGTTAATACTGCTAAAAACACCACAACGGCAGTCAAGAGGTCTCCACAGTGTTGATGTGTGCAGAACTCTGTTTCCAGGTCAGTTTTTGATGGATTCGCGTTTGGATCTTGATTGCGGCAATAAAGCGTTTTAAACTCTGATTGATGCCTCTGACTGGCTTCTTCTCTATAGTTGCTGAGACTTATGGGTATTGTAGTATTAAGAGTCAGCTGACATACCGAGAAGACAGAGGCCAGTCTGACGACAGGGACTACAGCGCCTAGGTGGTCTTCTTGCGAGTTAGCCTGCATGCTGCACGGCTACGAGCTAAGCTACCGCAGCTACAGTGGCAGCAGCTGTTATAAGCTACTGGTATCTGTGTACAATGTCCCTCATACACGATGTGGAGCCTCTTGTGCAGTGAACATGTAAGACATGATAAGTTAAAACCCCTGTGAGCATTTTGTTGTCGCATAGACTCAAAAATTTGGTGAAAAGACACTGTAAAGGTTTCTTCACCGACTGTTTGCAGACGATTAGATATTAAATATTTCCATTAGCACAATATTTCACTGCCGTTACAACCCAAACATTTGGATGTGGGTTTCAGAACAGAACACCAGCTCACTGCAGAGATCAAACTTGTTGAAGGAGAGGTGGACTCTGTGTTTACGTCCGTGATGCTTGATGCTCCAACGCAGTCGGAACTTGATGGAAAGTGTTTCCCAGACTTTTATAGCGAAGACGCTGACTGCATTATCATCACCATCTTGAAATAACTGTGTATATGTTAATGTTTCATGAAGGAGTTCAAACCTTCAACCTGAACATGAAATATTATCATCGCACGACCCGCAGCAACGTTACCAGACCTTCTGATTTTAGCGGAAACATTGAACAATGACAACTGTGTTTATCATCTTCTAATTTACTCTTTACATCAACTGTACAGCAGCTACATCTGATACACTCAGCGAATGCATTGACAGGACAAATATATACAGACTCCTTAAAGCGGAGAAAGTGCTATCTCCTTCCACGAATCCATCCGTACGTAAGATTTCACAGCGCGTCTATTAGGCTTCAAGACCGACACAGAAACAGTCCTAAAATTAGACCATTAATAATAAAAATAACAATAATAATAATAATAATAACGTTACTTTCAATATATGCTGCTCTAAACAATGAAGGATTTCTATGTTCTAGCAGTGAAACAAGGTTTGATGGACAGTCCTTTACATTACAGGTTAGTGTCTCTATCTAATCATAATTACAGCACGTATTGTTACAGAACGAGTAAAAGTTCAATAGAAATTATACATCTGCATTTTAAATACAGCTTATTCAGAATGCTACTTCATTTGATACACACATGATAGCACTGTCAACGATATATATATATTACATTCATATTTAAAAACAAAGCAGAACCATTTGAGTGATGACTTGATGTCCCGTGTGTCAAAAACAAGTGCAAGGTCCATCAGTTTCTGTGGTGATCGTTTCAAAACATCGAGACAACCTGGATGTGGTTCTGGACTCTCCTGCGGCCCACACGGGTCCTGAAGTATCTTCCAAAAGTGTTCAAATGTGTCCATTGCAGATGGCTGAATGTCTGGCTCGAGTTGGGTTCTGATGAGAACTGTCACAGTTTGTTTTGTGTTTTGTTTTTTAGATTGAATGAATCTTTCTGTTGCACAGAGCGAGCCGGCATCCAGTGCCTTGCTCACAGGCTGCCCAGAAAGACAAGCCCTGGTTAAAAGACATAAATAAAGACAACTGAAGAACACGAGAACACAGGATTGGTTTCCAGGACTGCACTGTTCACCTGGAAGAGTTTTACCAAATGCATTTTACGCTTCAAGGCGACGTTTCGTAGTCAACAAAACATTTCTGGCGTTGCAGCATTCTGCTAAACAACTGAAGACGCTGATGGCAAAAAACTACCAAAGACTCTTCATCATCGTGCTGTAATCTAAGTCTCCAGGACCCCGAGATCCTCAACTGATCTGAGAAGACGTTATCTGGACCCTCGCCCACTTCAGACGGGACGAGCACGAACACCTTTATATCAGCAGCTGCAGTGAAGATTTCATTTTTAGCAGAGGTTGTAAATTACGTCTTTTTGAAATCACTTTCAGATCTATGGGTTTGTGGAAACCTGGATTATGTTTGGAGCCAATTAGTTTTTTCAGTTTGTGAAATGATCCAGCTGCTTCAGTTGTTTAGCAGAATGCTTCAACACTGTGTTGCTGTGAAGCTCCAGAAATGATTTGTAGACGACGAGACTTCACTCGGGGGTCGTTAAACAGTGACTGAAGTTGCACAGCCAACACATGTGAGTCTCCGATGTGTCGTGTTGGTACAGGAAGCTGTCATCTGTAAACCGAACCATCGCTGGCAGTTTGGAGCTGCATGTTTGTCTTGGAAACCAAGAAACGGAAGCTAAGACGACTTATTTATGCGATGACGATTTCAGCAGAATGAACTTGAGGCACTTTGTGTAGCTCATCCTCACTGATGCACATTCTGCCTGGATGTTTCAGTAAGTTAATGTGCATTTACAGACTTCTGAGAGGCGACAGAAAATGAAACCGCTGCAGGTGAGTGTGTGTGTCAGTCTACCTAACCCACCCTGAAGAGGAACCTTCTGTTTGTGAGGTGAACGTGCAGTCCGTTCAGCAGCAGCACGGGAAAACCCAGAACTTCTGTTTGAGATCAGCAGAGAGAAGGCTGCAGGCGTTTCTCACACATACACAGAAACATTAATAACTTAAACATGGAAAGAAAAGTTGGGAAAAGATTTGTAAAAATAATGCAGGTGAGCACGTCAGGTACAGAGCGGTTTGCTTTCAGTCTGGACCACACCACTGAAGAGATGAAGTGCTCCTACTCAGCACCCCGTCTTCAGGTCCAAAGGGGGTCTGAACTGCACCATCAGGCCCAGCCAGGTGGTTCTGTCTCCTTCTCGCGGGCTCAGAGAGTTTTTCCAGAAGCACACTCCTGGGTGAGTCTTTGGGAAAAGTCTATACAGTACCTAAAGCGGGTAGTTGTATGAGAAGTGGGCATGAAGCCCGTTCACCGGGTGAACTATCGGTACCGTCTGCATCTTGGGAAAGTTCTCTGTGGCCAGAGTCCATTTGCAAGTCCCGATCAGCTCCACAGCCAGAGTCTTTAGGATGATCTGTGCAAGTTCTTTCCCTACGCAGCTCCGCACGCCGCCGCCGAACGGAACGTAGCTGAACCGAGACGACCGACTCTCCTCCCGGTCTGGGCCGAACCGATCTGGGTCAAACAGCTCCGGGCTCTGGAAGACCGCTGCGGTCTCATGAGTGTCCCGGATGCTGTACATTACACTCCAGCCTTTGGGGATCTGGTAGCCCTGTGAGATTAGCACAGAAATCAGATAAATACGACTGGACTGAAAGTGTCGATTCAGGAAAACATGCAGATTATCTTTATTACTTGTAAAACTTTTTCTCGTTTGGTTTTCAGCTCCATGTTTTCATTCAGCCGTTCTATTAATCCAGACTTCGCTATGACCTAATTCCAATTATTTCTGCAGAGTCGGGATTCCTTGTTTAGGCTTTCTGGCGGACGCACTTGAATGAACAGGAATAATTACATTTTCAATACTGCAATTACTTCTCAGCTATAGGAGTTTATAACCCTGAGAGAGAGAGGGGCACAAATGGCGTCACGTGCATTACAATGGCATTCTGGGAATTTCTTTCCATCGGCCTTTCGCAATAAACTGGGTAAATTGGGGGCAGGCTGAGGGCAGGGAAGGGGCATTTAAGGACGAGGGATGAGCGTATGTAAGGGCAGTTTCTCAGCAAAGGCCTCGCAACTCTATGTGAGCGTTTTTGTCTGACACGGCTCAGTCAGGCAACAAATGGACTGAAACGAGATCGAAGCCAGATTTAGTTTTCCTCCAGAGGAGAGAGTTCATGACACATCTGAAGAAGAGCTGGTGCCCGTCACACCTGGAGGTCAATGTTCAGGGTTTCTTTGGGACTGTTGCAGATTAAAATTCCAGATTTCACGTCAACTTTTCTATTTCAATTTCGATGCATGTTGAAATGTTTTAGGGATTTTTTTTTTTCCACACGCGTGCTCTCCATCTCAGATTACATTAAACATTTAATAAAACTTTCACACCATGTTTCCATCAGAACAAGTATTTTTGTACTTGTTTCTGTGTCTTTGTAGCACCTGTTCTGTAGATTTCACCCTGCATGTAGCCAAGTAGCTTTGGAAAGAAGCTGAAGGAAACATGACGCACTCTGCCCTTTTATCACAGGGGAAAGAAAACCCACATTTGAAGGGTAGAGAACTTACATCTAATTCGAACGTCTGCAGGGCCGTCCGGTAACCTCCGGAGACCGGCGGCAGGAAGCGGAGCACCTCTTTGACAACGCAGTCGACGTAGCGGAGCTGGCTCAGCTTGTCCAGGCTCAGATACGGTACATGAGACTGGGACTGTGGGAAACCATCGCCGTGGTTCTGGAGACAGCCTCCGTTGAGCAGGCAGCTGGTCTCGGTGTCGGCGGCGTCCTCCTCCTTCTCCGTGGCTACGCTGAACGGGCTGTTGGACTCGTGGCCGAGGCCCTCGGCCTCCAGCTCGACTCTGGCCCTCTCCACCACCGCTGGATGGCGAAGGAGCTGCAGAACCAGCGATGTGGAGGCGCTGGCTGTGGTGGAGTGAGCGGCGAAGATCAACTCTACTGCTGTTTCCTGCAGATGGAATGATACGTCATTTTACTTCAAATTCAATGTGAAGTCTCGTGTGTCTGTGTGTGGAAGGTTGTGCAGTCTGATCACATCAAAACGAGTCATATCGTCACGTCACTCTGGTACCTTGAGCTCCTGGATGCTGAGCTCGTGGCCGTGCTCCTTGGAACTGGACAGCATGTAGTCGAAGGCATCGTGGTATTCCTCCTCCGCCTGCTGCCGCTCCATCTTCTCCTCTATGATCTTCTCCATGTTGGCATGAAGGATTTCTCTGGCTTTGATCCCCTGGACACAGAACCAAAGTTTGTTTCAGAATTAAAAGCTTGTTCAAAGTGTCTGAAGATGAATAAACTGTCTTCTTCGTGATCTCTCACCTTGCGCAGGCCGCTGAGCGGAGCGTCGATGGGCAGCGAGAACAGGTTGTTCATCAGCTGCTCGAAGATTTGCGCCAGGTAAACTATCCGCTCCTCCTCCATCTGCAGACCGAGCAGGACCTTGATAGCGATACGGAACGTCAGCGACCTGGCGGCGCTGTAAACGTCGATGGCGCCCGGCTCTGAGCACCACTTGGCGATTTCAGACTTGACGACGTCCTGCAGCCGGGGCAGGTAGGACTCCAGAGCCCCTCGGCTAAACACTTTGGCCAGAATCTTGAAAGGGTTAAGGAAACAAAGAGAGAGGAGTCATAAAAAGTTATAACCTTGTACACAACAGTCAACACCTCTCAGTACTAAAGACGAGGACAGGGTGGGGCGGGTGAGGATGTCGGAGATACAGGAGATAAGACGGGACAGGGTGGAGAGGGTTTGTCTTCATCGTGGACGAGAAGTGACTTGGAGACTATTAATGTTCAAGGAAACCCTGGGACGAGGGTTGGTGGCGACCACAAGAGGATTTTAGGTGAATTTAATCTGAACAAACGTAAAATTCCAACAGAAAGAAATCTCGTTTGCCAAAATGTACGTTGCCAAGATTTATTCTGGCGTTTGGGCTGCGTCTGAACGATAAATGTGTAACTTTCCTCCAGCTTACCTCCACTTAGACGTTTCAAGGGCTGATTTCATCGTTTTTTTCGAGGATGGCGAAAGAATAACCCAATTATAATGAACCCTACAACACCTGCAGCAGCACCCTGACCTTTCCTCAGTAATCGGTCGGTTCGAGAGGGACGCGGCTCGTTAAACTTTAAGTTTGAACTAAGCGGTGCTGATGATCAAACATGGATCAATCATCTCTTGCTGTTTCTCTCCTCAGTTGTGTTCGTGTAATGTGTCATTTTAAAACTGCTTGAAAACAGACGAGCCAACAACAGTGGAGAGCAGAAACAGCGTCACAGTCTGAGCTCCTCGGTGCACCAACGCTGATCGTTTCCTACCTTTCTCTTCTTCTTGTGCAGATCTCCGATGGAGTTGACCAGCGTGTTGGGTCCCAGGATGATGCGGGTGCTCTGGGGCCACTGTGTGCACACCAGGCTGTGCTCGCCCAGCAGGATCTTGCGGATGTTTTCGGCCCCCGTCACCCTGATGACGGGCTTCCCCAGCAGGTGGGTCTTAAAGACGTTGCCGTGGCGCTCTCTGCGCGAGATGTGGAAGTTGGATCCCTGAACAGCGGAGAGAAGAAGAAGAAGAAGAAACCTGGATTAGACGTCTCGTGTCACAACCTGACACGATTATGACTTTTATATCAGGCGATGGAGGAGAGGCGGTATTAGTAGCTTTAAAACACTGAATATTTTAAAGACATTTCTAGCTGAGCTTGTGGCGACACAACCAGGTATTTTCACCAAAACATGATGTTTTCCTGAACCCAACAAGAGCGCAGCGTCGACACAATGTGACACTGAACCCAACTTTTCAACACATCTCTGGTTCGTGGGTTGAATTCTACCATTTTTTAAATCTCTCCAGATTTCACCTTGCAAAAGTTCACCGTCGAGTTTGTTTGGTTGCTGGTTTGCAGGAAACTCAAATCCAGGAGTTTGTCAGATTCGCTATTTTCACTACAGCTTCTATTTAAATGACTAAAAAAACAAGTTGTATCTAGACTGGATGATTAGAACCTGACCACCATGTGGGTAACCGATATTAACTCTGACACATTTGTTTCAGTGTGAGAAGTTTATAATGTTCAGGTTCATTTATAATAGTTACAGTCGTAATAAAGTTTATTTTTAATGTGTGAATCTTCTTCCTCTTTGTCTCAAGTGTTTGAAAACAACATTTGAGGGATGATCTTAAATAATATGTGAATATCTGCCTCAAAAATCAATGGAAGATCGGGTGTCCACATACTTTTGGCCACAGTGAAGATGACCTGTCAGCTTGTCTCTGCTTGATTAAAGTATTTAGAAACATGAAGTCGAGTCCAAATGAACAAGAAGGTGAAAACTGAGAGAAGGATCGTCCCGCGCACTGCAGCGAGGCGCTGAGTGGAGGATGGATGTGTGGAAGGAGAGAAAGAGAGAGATGAAGGGATGAGAGAGCGCATTCCTGACTGCTGCAGAGACAGACAGAGAGAGAGCGAGAGAGAGGGAGAGAGAGAGAGAGAGAGAGAGAGAGAGGGAGGGGGGAGAGAGGGAAGAATTGAACAGAAAACGTCTGTTTTTGCTCCGCGAGAAGGAATTACGCACCGAGCATCAAGTCCGCACACGCCGCATCAACAGCAGAACTCAGCCTGCAAGAATCCGCGGAGCTGCTCGGAGCTTCCCGCGCTCAGACACATCATCGATAATCTGATTATTAACACATCCTGCAGCCAGACGGCGTCGAAAGCCTTTAATTAAAAAACCTGCAGGAGAATCTTATAAAAATCCACCACACACACACACACACACACACACACACACACGTGTGCGCAGCAGGCTAACCTATATTTTGGAAAAGCTTGTAAAAAGTCGAAGCTACAGGAGCCCAGACGGGTCAACTCTCACCTGGAACAGCCAGTGGAAGGTCTCCCCGACCAGCGGCCAGCCCATGGAGCCCCTCGGCAGCGGCAGGCTGCTCT
>OMLP01024047.1:2064-19992 GCA_900302685.1 Spondyliosoma cantharus | reverse complement strand
CAGAGAGAGAGGGTGTGTGTGTGTGTGTGTGTGTGTGTGTGTGTGTGTGTGTGCGTGTGTGTGTTCGTACCTTGACAGCGTACTCTGTGTTGGTGGCTTTGTGGACACATCGCTTGCAGACGGAGAAGGAGCCCATGCCGATGTCTTCCTTCAGCACGTAGCCGTCGCTGAACAGCACGTTCTTCCCATGTAATTGCTGCAGAGGGAGAGTTAAGGAGTTGAAGAGCGGCAGTGAGGTGAAGGTGGAGAGCAGTGAGCTGACAAGGTAGAGGGATGTCGGTGGTTCTCAGGAGTCTATTTCTAGCAGCGTTGTTTTTCAAATCGTCCAATAGTAAAACTGTCACCCTCTCAATCCTGCACACGGAGTTAATTACAGCTCCTGGCAGGCATGAAACCGGATCTGAAGACATGTACCTTTGTTAAGCCTTCTCTTCTCCCCGTCTGCCTTACTCACATCTTCCCTCTTTCATGTCACCACCAATGACAGCTAACTGTGAGAATAATTAAACTGCTATAGCTTACTGTAGATCAGTCATCCTTCAACAGTTGAAAGCTTCAAGTGCGTTGAAGGAAAATCCTAGGTTTTTAGACTTTGTCCTTCTCCATTTGAAATATCTTCCATGTGACCTAGTTCAAGTCAAAGTAAAGAGACTACTCAAGTCTGACCTGGACCACTGGGTGCGGCTGGGGCTTGACCGGCTCCTCTAAACCTTCCTCCTCCAGCAGAGTCGACGCAATGAAGCTGAAGCCTCTGAAAAGCTGGTGAGCGCCGGCACTGGGTGGCACGCCGGGGGAGTCTGGAGGATGATAATGGGAGTATTGAAAAATATGATGATAATAAATAATACACGAGGGAGGAAACAGACATGGAGTCTACTTATTTAACAGCACCAGGTGAACATTTGGACTGATGTCTGACCTTTAGGGGTGCGGGAGGTGAACTCAGAGTCAAAGTAGAAGGTGTCGTCCGGACGCGCCACCGCTGGTCTGAATGGAGGCTTCATTTCTTTTCTGAAGAGTTTCTGAGGGGAAAAAAAAAGGATTCAATAGTTGAAGGTTTTCCTCCCACAAAGCCTGACAATTGTTACTGAGCATACAATAAAATATCCTTGACTGCGAAACACTCACATTCCAGTCAATGGTGGAGAAGAAACCGTGCCGTTTGATCTCCTCTGCACCATCAGCACCAGATCCTGTAATATACAACAACAGTTAGCAGCAGCATGAAGTGTATATGTTTCCGTTTGTGAACGTCATGTTCAAGAGATAATACTAACCCAGTCTGTTGGCGGGGTTCCTCTTGAACAAAGCCCTGAGCAAAGATTGGGCCTCGACGCTCAGGAACTGAGGCATTCCCAGGCGCGCCCTGCAGGGAGAGACAGACGGCACGCAGCTCAAATTATTTCACCAGATATCAAGAGAGGCATTTTTTTTCAGCAGCAACACTTTGCGACACATGGTCGCCTGCGCTGGGTTTTGTTCCTCTGCCTAAAAGAATACTCACTTCAGAATCAGGTTCATGGTTTCTTTGCGGTCCTTCCCTTGAAACGGCAGCGCTCCTGTCAACATCTCAAACTGGGAGAAAGAAAATACAACCGTGATCTGTATGTACGTGTAAGTGCAGCAGAATATTCACGTTAAAGAGCTTTGTCTAATACACAAACAAAAAAATTATTCTTTCGGGTGAAAAAAAGCACTACCTGCAATTAAATGTACTTAAGCATTAAGTAAATGGAAGTACCCAAGTAGAGCACAGGTACCTCCGAATTGTACTTGAATACAGTGCTTGGAGAAACACCAACCACTGCCTACCATTAGTACTCCAAATGACCACCAGTCGGCGCTGTGGATGTGCCCCTGCCTGTTCACAACCTCCGGTGCCATGTACTCCACAGTACCACAGAAGGAATACGCCTTCTTCTCATGATCGATAGCTTCTTTACATAAACCGAAATCTGGAAAAACACACCACAGGACACAGTTAACAATACATCATCAATTTCACAAAATTAATAGAACATAATAAAGACTACTGTAATTTGCAGCTGAACTATCGTCGCTTATGAATCCTGCGTTTTCAGCATTCGGCATTTGTCTTCATCAGCGTGACTTGTTCCTTTTCCTCTCTATGATTTACTAACGTCACCTTTGGTTCAGCGGCGGCATAAAGGGTAAATAAATGGCGGTGATTATGGATGACGATAGAGATAAACAGAAACGATAAAGTATAATAATTAACACGCAGGCTCATATCTGGAGCCTGTGAGATAAGGCCGTTTCCCCACTGTGAGTAATAAAGGTCAACAAGGTAGAGAGGAGGAAGGTGTGTGTGTGTGTGTGTGTGTGTGTGTGTGTGTGTGTGTGTGTGTGTGTGTGTGTGTGTACTGCTTGTGAGGGAAGAAGCAGGAGACTCACCGGTGAGTTTAATATGTCCCTCCTCATCCAGGAGAATGCTGAAAAAAAACAAACATTGTCGGATGTTTAAACAATGGACATCACACGCTGCTCATTCAGCCCGTCAAACTATAGCAACACCCTCAACAGCTTAAAGGTATCCTAATGGCTAACAGAACAGGTATAGGCTTGTTTTCCGATAAGTGGGTCTGCATCTTGTTTTTGTATGCGCGCCAAGAGAATGGAGAAGTGCGAAGGCTGAGCAATGCATATCAATAACTGCTGGCAGTAATGTACCATAAAAAATGAATTAAAATGGAGAAGAACATCACCGCGAGCAGATGTAAATACGCAGGGGTTTAAAAGATTTTTTTAAAAAGGCATTGCAAATGTTTAATGAGGTGGGTTTGTGCTCATAATGTTTGTCAAGCCCGAGGGGAAACACACAACGCATTTTGTTGAGTACAGATTATTGTAAAAAGTGAAAATGTAAACTTCCACCAGGTGCCATTAAAGTGAAATACAATAACATCTAATATGGGAGAAAGGTTTTGCTTTACATCCGAGCACTGAATATAAAAAAGATGAAATGAAAAAGAAGAAAAAATTAAATGAAAAAGAAGAAAAAAGTTTTTAGCTACTGCGTCACTTGTTAGGCCATTCTAAATCAAAAGTCTCTGCAGCAGGGACAAGAGCTTTTTCATAAAATCTACAAGAATATATATGCCTTAGTACAGTAGTGGATTTATTCTTCTGAGATTTGGCTTTGTGGATATACAAATGGTCCATGTCTTCTGTGATGGTGTGTTCAGTGTGACCAGTGTGACCAATCCGTTCTTACTTTTCAGGTTTCAGATCCCTGTAAATGATGCCCAGGCTATGGAGGTGGTCTAGTCCCAACGCCAGCTCTGCTAGATAAAACTTCACGTCCTCCTCCGTGAACATCACCTGGGAGACACATACGGAAAGGAGGGTGAGTGAAACAGGCTGTTCGGACCTGGTATCAACAACCGCTTTGAACAAATGCAGTAACTGTTAAAGGTTACTTCTTTGACACCCTGGCAGACTTCCTTAAAGAAAGCCCAAGTTTGAGACTTCATAATTCAGCAAACATTGTACATAAAAAAAACGTATCCATTTGTTGCAGCGATGTCGGTGTATGTATTTGCAATCACCTCTTTGGAGAGTCTGGTGAAGAGATCTCCTCCTCTGAGAAAGTCCAGGATCAAGTACAACTTCCCTTCAGTCTGGAATGCTGCAAATAAACACAGGTTTCAATCAAGTCTGATTCAACGGTACACCAGGAAAAATGGCTGAGAAAAATGTCTGGAATTTAAAAGCAATAAGACTGTATTAAAACAGTACAACTTTTTTCCCCCCAGGTTTGGAAATAAAGGTTCAGGCCGACTCACCATAGTGCAGTTTGACAACAAACGGATGGTTGACATCTGCCAGGATGTCTCGTTCCATCTTGGTTCTCACGCGGTCTCTCACTGAAGGAGGAACAAGAACACAGTGTTTAGTTTAGCGTGAATCTATAAAACCTGAACACATATAGCATTAGTTGAAAACGTAGGCTGGATGTGAAAACGAAAATTAGCCGCAGTGCCCTCTGTTTTTCCACTTTACTCAATCTGGTCCAGCAACGGCACGGATGAATTAAGTTGAAGAAAACATGTATTTTTGGCGGCACGATACATGATTCATAATTGTAGAGGCTGTTGTGTCGCACTCTGAGGAAAGTCGCAGTAGCTCAAGTTTTCTGGAGCTGTCAGACATAAAGTTCTGGATGAAAAATGCAACAAAATAAACTAAGTCCTGCGAGAACAAACTACAGTAGATTCTCTGGTGGGCGCACGGCATGCTGATGAGTTGTCTTTCGCTGTTCCCCAGCAGGTAAATAAATCACTTTGTCCCAGTACTGTAATCCTACACTGCAGCGTGATAAACGCTCGTGCTCAACAAAACAAGAATTGAACCATGCAAATGAAATCTGTACACCTGCACACTTGGAACGAAACCACATGTACAGAGGAATGCGCAAACAAATCTGCTGCACCTGATGTTTATCAAGATAACGTGCGAAAAGAATTAAAAAACCAAAAAAAAAACCAGTAAGCCGCTGCAAGATGTGGTGGTCTCATCATGCTAGCACACTTCCACTTTATAGTTCTCTGAGTTACAGGAAAGGCATACACCCTCTTACGTGAAGCTGAGGGCACAGCCACTTGAAAAGAGAACGCGAAATCACCACAACAGAGGAAGCTTCGTGAATTGATCCTGCGCAAACTCAGAGAGGTGCAGCTTTACAAAAGGAAATTCATACAGGGTTGCACCAAATGATCATTTTAATGCTCCCCCCCTAACAGACGATCAGATGTGAGATGAGCGGCAGACCGACTCTCCTGCACCTGACACACATCACAGGGTGCCTCACCTTTGAGTGTGGCCTTCCTGAGGACCTTCATGGCGTAGAGCTGGTTGTCGTCGGGAGGGGTCACCTTTCGCACCAAGAACACCTGCAGTGAGCCGAACAAAGGCGCCACAAAAACATCTTAGATCAGATCAGGGGTTGTGAGCCTGTTTGCGCCTGGGATTAACACGGGGCTTGGGTGGTCCGATCGCGAGTGGAAAGCTCCAAGTGCGTCAGTTCTCACCTGGCATTGTAATGCGTCTCAAGTGATTACCTGTGATTGGATCTCATCTCTCTGCTCACCGCTTTATATGCAAGTGAACGCATACATCACTATGACAAACGATGTTTGGAAAGTTTATTAAGTTACTCCTCACTCAAAACCTCTCAAAGTTGTGTCATTTTTTAAGGGCGCCTGGTGATATTGCGGGTGAAGTCAGCTGAAACAGTGCATCCTGTATGGGTATTCACACTTTTACTACGATTAGATCACTTAAGATGCATATTAATGCCGAGTGTAAATGGACCTCAGAGTCCGAGAGAGCAAATAAGGGAGTAAAAAAGAAAAGAACAATGTCAGACAATGGGAGCAGCAGAAGAACTATGCGTTACCTTGCCAAAGGATCCCTGTCCCAAAACTTTGAGCAGTTCAAACTGAGAGGCGTCAGCCTTCTCCGAGCCCTCCTTGACAACATGGGTGATATTGATCTCCTTGATGTCTCCATCTTCCTGAAGAGTGCAAAACAGAGGAGGACGGTAAAATAAACCAGTCAGTAATCATAGAACAAATGGCTAAAATAGTGAGAATACTGTTTGTGTGTAGGACAGAAAGTGTCAGAGGGAAGGTTGTTTAAGAGGTGTGTCTCCTACTGTAAATAGCACTATATCAAAATAAAACACTTCAGAAAGAGGAAGCCGAGTATAAAGTGAGACGAGCGTGCCTGAAAATGAGCCTATTGCACCCAGTTGCGCTTGTAAATGTGCCCATTAAGTAGTTTCTAGAAATGATGACAACACTACAAGCAAGTGACAGTAAATTGTTGGTTACTGCCTCCAGAGGGTTTTTTTTTTTTTTTTATGTTGTTGGACAGAAGTTGTGTAACCACAAGATACTTTCAATACAACTTCTCGTGTTCTTTACAGGGTGGAGCCCCTGGCACCACTGACAACACTCTGTGTTCTCAGAGTTGACCTGGTGTCGGCCTCCACCGACACCCGCAACTCATCCAACACCCTACAGAAAGGCATAAAAGCATCAACAACAACAACATCGACTTTCTTTTTGGAGACCGGTTTTTTTTTCAGTTCTCTGCGGCTCATAATCCCCTGAGCTTCACGCCCCAGGCCTACGGCGAGGCGCAGCACCGTAGTTACCTGCAGGGAGCATTTTAAATTCGACAGTGCGGTTTGGTGCGGGAACATGTTTTTCACTTCTACCCAGGAGGTTCACAGCTACTTATGGGACTAGAAAGTAGGACACCTCGCCCGTTCCAAAGTTTTTACTCTGCGGATACGATCTGCAGATAAGTTTGTACTCTGCAGATACAACATTATCATTTTTCATGATCATGCACGCCCAGCAACAGGCTTTCAATCCATGTGGCAGCCTATAAGACACATTAATCAGCTGCTGATATCATACGATTAAAAACAGTGTTGAAACGTCTGATTTAGCCAATTAATTAAAAGTATATTAGAAAGATTCACAGAACGTATATCACATATTTGACAGCATTTCTCAATATTTCCTCATAATTAGTGCCGAATGATCAAGCCAATTAGTCAACAGACCGTGAATTAATTAACAGCAGTTTTGATTGTTGATCATAAATCGATTAGGTCATTTAACAAGCAAAAACGACAAACTTTCTCCAGTTCCAGCTTCTCTTGTGTGAACATTTGCTGACAAATCAAGCACTAATTAAAAAAAAAAGTTTGTGATGGGCATTTTTCACCATTTCATGAAAAAAAAAAATCAACGTCAGATTAATCGATTCAGAAAAACAACCATTAGTTGCACCCCTCAACTCTATAATGTATCTATTGAATCCCAATCAGCAGTGAGAGCAACGCTCAACCTTCGACAATACGCCGTCAACAGCCGTCACCACAGGCCGACGCAGCGTGGGACTTTATTTGACAACAGGAAACCCGAGCTGATTGAGCGTGCAGGCGTTCAGCTGCACCTCGTTCCTAAACAACAACCGGTAACGGCGAGCAGCAAACCCCATCTGCACTAATAAAAAACACTTCTCTGCTTGCATTACTGTGCACACAGCCACTAACAGCTCGCTGGAGACTACTCAAGGTTTGACAAGTAGGCATCACTTTACCGTCCAGTGGTTCCTTGGAGCAGGTAAAGAGTCAGTGCCTGTTGCAGCTGCTGGTTTGCAGCTGTTAAAGTGAACTGGGCTGCCGGCCAAGGCTTTGTTCTTCTTGCGCAGGTAGATGCTCAGCAAGCGGGTCAGGTTGAACTTCTTCTTGTCCTTGTCCATCTCAGCATCGCCCGAACTTCTGCTTTATCGTCATACCCACGTCCGTAACAAGCCAAACGTCGCGCTGCCTCACATAGATCATCCTAATGCCTCACTGCGTCTCACCGCGAGTACTCTTTAGACTCATTTGTGCACTCATATCAGGATTGTTTCTGTGGGCAGCGAGTAAATATGGAAAGACCACTCAGCCTCTGCCCTCCTATCTATTCTTTCTGCAGAGGCCTTCTGCGAGGGGCCTTCTGCTGCGACTTTTATTAACTCTTCATCCTCGTCGTCTCCTCCATTGTCGCTCCTGTGCTCTCTGTGTAGGTCTGATTAGCCCCGTGTGTCCTCAGTGACTGACTGACTGCAGCTGAAGTGAACTGGAAACCGAAGAGGGCAGGAAGGAAGAGCCTGCACTTATTCTCACAGTCCTGCACCCAACAAAGTCCCACAAACACACACACACACACACACATCTGCAGCTAAGAGAGAGAGAGAGAGTGAGAGAGAGCGAGAGAGGCAGACTGAAATTTAAATAATCCAAAACGAGGAAGTGAGGTGGCAATAGTGAAAATACTCTAGAAAAAGACTGCTTTTCTGCCGCCCTGGTATATTTAAAAAAAAAAAAAAAAGATCATAACAACATGCCACATGTCACAACATGTTTCTTTTACATCAACACTTTGTCTCCAAAAGTGGTTTTACTCCAGAACCCGCTTCCCTTCACCCACAATTCCACAGTGCAGAGAGAGGATGAGGTGTCCCCCCGTCAGTGTGGCCGACTCGCTGCCTCGAGGATGATGACAGAGATTTTCCTGCCTGTGGCCAGGCACGTCCTCCTCTTCCCCCTCATAACAGTCTATTCCTGCTCATCCTGTCTCCTCAAACTGCTCTCCTCACCTCTCACTCTTTTTCCTTACCTCCATCTCTCACTTTTAGTGCTCTTCATGCAGCAAATTCCTCTTTGCCGGGAGAGAATGGGCCATTACACGGCCATAAATACAGTGCATGAGTCAACTTCCCTCTCGACCAAACAGCGGCACAATCGAGCTGTAAGCAGGCCTACTTTTCACACCGCATTGCAGATCACACTCAACGGGAAGAAAAGGTTGATTCGAGCAATTTTGCGATTGGGGAATTCAACATCCAGAGGGCAGAGAAACAAACAATAAAAAAAAATTAAAGTGTGTTTGCCTGAAGTGGATTAAATACATTAGCAACTGTAAGCTGGAGTGTGTTTGCTTAAGGAGGCAGGAGCTGCAGATCAGCATGAGATAAAGCAGCTGTACAGCGGAAGTAGTCAGACAGCTTACCTGGACTCTAATATTGGCAAATTCCCTCTCTATCCAGGTGATATGAGACGGGTTCTGAGGGAGGATTGCGTTGGGATGAAGAGGTTAAAATGAGTTACAGAAGACACATCTGGCTTTGTATTAAGTCAACTTCAGTATGAAGGTTTCCTCCCCTTTCACAGAAATACTGGACACAAATGCACAAGGATCCTTACAGGTCGATAAAAAAATGCCTCAGTGTCCATTTTCTCCACCTAATTTCATCACATCAATTCAATCTAAATGGTCATATTTAAAAAAAAAAAAGGTGCAATATGTAGGAAGTGGCCACCTGTCAGATTAATTCTTAAAACAAATAGGGGGCAGCATATCACCAACATATTGCCCCCTTTGCTCCAAGTTTTTTTCTATCAAGTTCAGTCAATGCATATAAATCATGTATAACATTTGAACAATAAACACTTAAAAAGTTCAACTTAACTTTCTATGTAATCATTGAAAAAAATACACAAGGGTTTATAAGTCTGAGTTAATCTAATTTAATCAGACTAAGTTATTAATTTAAAACGCTGAATTATGTGCAACTCCATACATTGAACGATTCTGATCATTTGTGGAGAGTCCAACAATGTTATAGGAGTGCCTGGTTGAACCTGGTGCCTACATTACCCACAATGCAAATTAGCCAGCGAGTGTCATCACTGGCTCTGTTGCCACAGAAGGCCTTATAGAACTTGTTTTCCCCCTACATACGCAGGAGTGCCCCCTCACTTCAGATAACAAATACATTTGTGGACTTGCACTTTAGAGTCAACATTGAAGGCTTTTTTTTGTGATAATACAACTCATAAAACACACACTCACAGAGAGTTGGATTAAAGAAAGGGGGCAACATAGCGATGGTTGCCACATTGGTGACAGGAAACCTCCCTTTCCTCCGGCTGCTCACTTCCTCTATTCTTAAACCGATCTCACTTCCTTACTGCTAATAATTTAAGCGTGTGTGTGTGTGTGTGTGTGTGTGTGTGTGTGTGTGTGTGTGTGTGAATGCTAGCAGTGGGGAGCTGAACTGCTGCTCTGACAAAGTTTTCATTTCAACAACCTTGTCCCACTGAAGGCACATGAAAGCTGCTGGATACATCTAAAATCTAAAAAGTACCCAGAGATGAGCGAGTGCATTTGACGGTTTTCTAATGCCGTGAATGTTTTAATGCAGTGCACCATGTCAAGACTTTAATCACCTTCAAGGCATCCAGACGGTTTGACTGATAAATTTTCGATTAAATTGTTTTGCTATGACTATTCACCGCAATGAAGCACAGGCCGAATGCTAGGCCGGTAGATAAGGATCGCGCTGCGAAATAAAGTGTGTACGTGTACATTAACACTTCCTTGGTCGACTGCACTCGTAGCATGAGAGGACTAGAAGTGTGACTTTCAGTGAACCGCTAAGAACAAACCACGTAGGATGCGTTTTGGGCTTTGAGGAGGTGGAAGTTAAAAACGCGTCCCTTCCTGCATTTCCTCACACTTCACAGCTCGGAAGACGGCAGCTCAGCATCACAAACGGAAACCCCTTTCCTCTCCTCCCAAAATATCGCACAGCTGCCTGAAGCCTTCCCCAGTCCCCCGACACATCCATCACCCAGGCACCACCCACACCCGACAGAGACGCTTGCACCTCACATCGCCTGTAGCTTAACGACAAACACGCATACGGTACAAGAATGCAACCACTTGCCTCTTTTGTGCGCGTCTTGGTGCGGAATATGAGCCTCCACATGTCTGTGTCCAGATGTTTCCATGTCACTGCTGTCAGTGAGTCTCTGTGTCACTCTTGCAAATACACAGCGTCTGTGTCAGAGTTAGCTAACATCTTTTTTTTTTTTTCTTCTCTCAGTGCAATACCACAATGACATAGATCTAATCGGCACACAAAGGCCCACACAAGCACACACACACTCAGCAAAATGGGAAGTGAAGTGAACTTTTGAGCAGCAGGGAGACTTGTTGAGGATAGAAATGGTTGCAGCGCAGCGGCGTGGTGATTGGGAAGTGTTTTTCCTCACTGGGAGAGAAAACAGCAGGGGTAGGGAGTGTTTAAAGGGGCACTATGTAGTTGTGGAGAGGAAACTGAAACTCTAGATTTAACATTTACAATCAACGAGGTAATAATGCAAACTCAGAAATATGTATTTGTCTCCATAACTGAATAAACAAGCTGTCCTCAGAGGAAAGATAAGGTCCCCAGAACACAGTTTGAAGCTAGAAATGTGGCAGGGTCCGCCAAATATAAACAAAGTAAAACAGTATGAAATTGTACGGCCCTTTTAGGTCAGTTCGTGTATTCAGTCACGACAATGAAAAGAGGGTTTATTTAGGCATTAAAAAGAAAAAAAACTGATCAAAATGTCTTCCCCAAAACTAATAGTGCACCTTTAAGTGACAGCGGAAGAGTGTTGCAGGAGAAAAAAAGAAGTCTACCAAACAGCTTTACACACTTTGATGTGAAGTTCAACAAAACATTCACACGCATAATTAGGCGCTCTGTGTGGTTACACAAGCCTCTGCTGGAAACCGCAGGAGCTCCCGGAGAAAGGGAGGAAATAAGCCTGAAAATGTCAGTCTCATCCGGGAAAAACCTTTCATGACATCTGTCATCATCGAATCAGAGCCAAGAGAAACTCGGCAAATGCTATTAGAAGTCTATACTTGCACCTTCAGTAACCCGTGCTCACTTGACAGCTACAAAGTACACGTACCTCCTTGTCAGAGGCCGACGTGGTGTAATGCTCTGTGACAAACACAAGGGGCCAGTGCAGGTCTACAGCCAGGCCAGTGGACAGGCCCTCCACAATAGAGAGGTGCACAGAGACGGGAGCGTTGGCCAAGTAAGGGCATGCTCACACTGTTAGCTTAGATCTCACTGTAGGCTCTGACATCAATTAAAAGCAAGGGACACAAAGTGGGGCAGAGAGTGAAGTGGGAGGTACTGGAGCTCAAAAACTATCCAATCACAGCAGGAAAAAAGGTCATACAGGTTTAAGTGTCTCGGAGCAGCACACTGGAGACCCATGACAAAAGAGACTTCATGTTGTAACAGAGAAGACGGACAGAGAGTCCTGTCAAATTGGCATGAACTGTACAGGAGGAGAACACAAGACAATTAGAGTATTCGTCTTCGTTGCTCTCGCCCTCTCTTCTTTCCTGGAAAAGGGAGCAGCGGAACACCTGCACGTCTTCAAAAAGCCTGACAGCTCCGACAGTCGGAACAGAGCGCAGGAGAAAAAAAAAAAAAAAAAAAAGGGAGGGAGAGAAAGTCCAGAGTGCGGGGCCGCATAAACGAGTAGTGTACATGGAGGGAGACAGAGCAGTCTAAACATCCATCCAACCGACCGTGGTCCAGTCTCATTACTGTGAAAACAAATATCCTACAACAGAATAATGTCTGCCTGAGCAAACGCACACACAGAGTAAAAGACACTGCATAGGCACTCTGCAGCACTACTCTACTCCATGACTATGAGATTTTGTGATTACATAATTGACTGACGTGAAGAAGAGACTCAGTACGTCAAAATCATTCCACTATGACAATACACATCAATTCTTTCTGCACTCTTCTTATAAAAACAGCCTCTATGAAAGCATCTTACGAAGCCTTTTTAATAGTTCATCAATTTGCACAGATCATTGAGGAATGCACCCAACTAATTTACATCATCAACTAAGCTGCCAACCCTATTTCTGATTATTTGCTAAATTCTAATATAACAAAATGTCAAAAATAATTGTGAGAAAGATGAAAATTGCATGTTCTCAGAGTGCAAAAGAAAGTCTTTCAAAATGGATTGTTTGGTTTGACCAGGAGTCCAGAAACCCGAAGAGATTTAGCTGATGTAACAGGCAAAACAGTGAATCATAACGATGAATGATAAGAACTCACGGTGGCCCGGTTTAAACTGGTTGCCAGTGGGTCTAAAGATGGAGTTGCGTTCGGTGTGTGAATCCTTGTATACATGCTCACATGGCGAACTAACATGTTTAAATGTGGACTGTTGTACTGCTCTTAATTGATGCGTTACAAGCGCTTTTAACTACATTATTACCAAATATAAAAAGGATCGACACCATGATAAATGATCTATGTATAAAGAAATAGTCAAGGCTTTTCTACATTTTTGCCTTTTGATTTACACGTTTTCACACATATTGGGGTGTAACAAATGTCTGATCATCTCAGCAAGATGGTACAAACAGCTACCCTGATATGAGGAATGTATGCATACAGCTCTACAGTTTCCACTAGTTTATGGTTACCGAAAGAAGCTTGGATCTGTGTGTGCGTCATCGTCGATACACTTATATCTCGGTGCGCGAGTGTCCAGGCATGTCTGCAGGCAGCCACCCAAATCTGTCAGGACAGGAACGTCTCTCCTCTTTTATCAAACACCGTCCCACCTTTCTTCAACTCAACAAGGCAGCTACCAAAGAGCGCCGATATATTTTGAAGAGCAGGGCTGACTCATCCATTCAACTAGTTTCTTTGTCCATTCATTATCTTTTTTATTCCTCCTTGATGAACAGGCTGTTCCCCTGTAACATCATCTTTAGACTTCAACCAACAGCCTTTCCATCTGTCTAACTTTGTTCTTCTCCTTCCGCCCCCCGTCCCATTCCTTCTCTCGCTTTTGCTTTTTTTTGCCCTCGAGCGAGACCTGCTGTGACAGCCGTGACTGACAGGCCAGGATTAAAAAAAACAAAAAAAACAAAACACGAGAGATGTGGAAGGAGAGATGGACTGGGAAGAGGCTGAGCTGCAGATGGGGGAGTAGGTTTAGAGAGTGTGATAAAAAAAAGCAAAAAATTGAGAAAAGTTACAACTTAGCAGACCGACCCATAGACCATCACCCTGGCAAACACTCCTTGTCCTAATCCCTCACTTCTTTACATGATTATGTCTGCCTTAACCAGCACAGCTACTGTTATCCCACAGCGACATGAGACAAGAACTTCAATCCCTCTTGTCACAAGTTGTCTATCACTGTCGAGAGGTAACATGTACTGACCCCTGGTGGAGGCCACCTCTGGGGTTAATACCCGTCCTTCAACAGACTGAGCCATCTGTCTCATCTGCTCATCCAATTACGTCCATGGCATCCACACACACTAAAGACACACACACACACTAAAGACACACACACACACACACACACGGCTGAAAAATAATGCATAGAATTTTAAGGGTCATTTGAAACCATTAAATCACATTCTTCAATAAACAAACTGAATTTTGGGCGGAAGCATTCGATCCAATATTGATATTCCGTTGGTACCACCAATCCATGTACCTATCCAGATTCCACGGTCTGATGTTTTTAATATTCCCCTGGCAATGATAACAGTGGAGCAAGTTGCCGGAGATGCCAACGCTACAGAGGGCTGGACACTAATGCTTGGCTGCTTGCCCCAGGGGCAGATAAACTCTGTGTTCAGGTAAATGGAATGCGTTGTGCAGTTATCTGGAAGCGAAATTTAAATGCGATGTCTCATGTAACGTTATCTGAAAATCGACGGCATGCTGTATCACTGAAGCAGAGCTTATCCAGCTGAGCTGCATGCATGAGGCTGCCTCACCACAAAGCTTTGGAGAGGCCTGATGAGGATAATCTAACACACAGGGACACTATAGACGTTAACTCCGGGATTAACAATGTTGCCTACGACATAATGTTACTGATGGCAAAAAAATCTCTGAAAAGCTTCATGCGAGACACTTACTACTCCCCCACCCCGATTAGCTAACAGTTAGCTAATCGTTGTGCCATACAAGCAAGGGCTCTGGAGCGATCTCTACCTGAAACGTCCATCCATAATTATCCATAATGCACAATACACATGACAAAACATGAGTTCAACCAACTAAATAAAGGTTGAATGATGTTGATGTGTAATTAAATGTGTACATTAATAATAATAATAATATGATTAAGCGACTATTATTTCTGGTGCCAGCTAGCCAGGGTGGCAACGTTTAATCGAGTAGTTGGCTTATCACGCTCATTACCAACGCCAACCAAACCTGGCAACACACTGCACCAAGTGACATAATCGAATGACCGCAGCAAATGTTTGTTGTTCAAGGAATCCGGACGCACACAAGATTCTTGCCTTGTGTCAAATGCCAGGCGAGCTGAAGGAAGTGTTCCAGAGGTAGCGCGGGATTAGCGAGGATGCTACAGGAAATCCTGTGTTGGCATCTGTAATATTAATAGCACCAGCAAGGATGGCAGTAAGATGATAGGCAGTTCAGCGCTGGGCCAGTTGACATGAGGCCATAACGGCCTTGTGTAATATCAACAGTGGCAGCGATGGTCCGAGAGAGGGACAGAAATGGCATCAGGGAGAAGAACAAAAGAGAGGGGTGGAGAGATAAGTGGGAGAGATAGATGAGACAGAGGAAGAGAAGAAAGAGTGGATGCTGGTAATGCAAAAGATGAGGTCATCGGAGTTGAAGCTATGCTGGCAGACTGCAGTGGAAATGTGCAGCACCCTGCATCACCGTGCAGAGTACAAAGCAACACATACGTACATCTGCAGACGAACACACAATAACCTCGCCCGGGCTTCTTTCTCGTCCGTCCTATCTTATTTCCCTGTCATCACGTAACCGTTCCCACTCTAATAGTTCAAACCCTTCACACTAGCCAGCAGGTCCAAAATAGCAAACCCATATCCAAGTCAATACTTCCTGCTTCCTCCCTCTCGCGGTTCCCCTCTTCCCTTAAATACCCACCGCACCACTTGTGCCAAAAACACACACACACGGGCATAAATCAAAACACTGGTGTGTCATTCGTTAACCGTCCATTGATTATCTCGTTGATTGTTCCACAACACGTCCGCCTGCACACATGAGATCAAATGTTTTGTGGCAAATATCAACAAGCCTGCAAACACCACACCCTCATTCTTCTCACATGACGCCTGATAAGTGCCAACTAACCTTCCTGTTCTCTTCGTTCCAATGAACGTCATTTCAGCCAAAACTAATGTACATTCAGTGCTGTGCTGTTCAGTGATTTTCATGCTATTGTGACAAATCCTAATGGAATATATATGTATTTAAAGGTGAAGGATGGATTTAAGTTGAGAAAACATAAGCATATTGTTGTTTCCCTTTACTTTAATAAAAAGAATGTTTTTGATCTGTTAGCTTATGATGGCTAAAAAGGAAGAATCATATCATTTTTAAATGATAATTGCAAGGTTGTAGCTACAATCTAATTTTAACATCTGGCCACTTGGCAAAAGTCCAATTCATTCTCCTTTTAGCTCTATTTTGGTCTCCACCTGCTCCTTTATGTCCACCAGCCTGTCTGCTGCTTGGTGCAAGGTGGGTCATTTATACAGGTTTTATCAAAAAGCTTGTTATCAGAAAAAAAAGCAGCACAAAGTTGATGAGACTGCAGACACCAAGTCAAAACGAGGTCCGTAAAACCAAAACAATGGACTGAGAGAAGCTAAAACGCTCCGTAGAGATGAGCGGCACTGCAGATGCGCAATATCCAAATCGCAGGAGCTGCAGGCCAAATCTGTCACAACACACCATTATAAATAGTGCATGATGCGTGCACCCAAAAATCTGTCATGTGAACCCAAGCATCTGATATTATACAGGTCAGATAAAAAAAATGTAGACTTCAGATATCTTTAACAAACACCAACTAGGTGTGTAGAGAGAAATGTATTTCTCTTAAAACATTTACACAAATTGTCATTAAATTAAAAATGTTTGATTGGGTGCACCTGAATTATGTGCAGGTGCACTTAAATGAAAAAGTAATGCACACCATTAAAACTAGTACAAACAGTAGGCCTGGAGCCCTGCAGGTCAAAGGGAACCCCAGCAAAAATCACATCATTTTTTAAAATGTATTAATTGGGGAAAAAAATGTATGATCATTCACACTAAAATCTTGACTCATATTGCAATTGAATCATTCAGCCCCAACTTCCAGTGAGTCATTATACATTACACATCGTGATTTGACCCACTGTTAATATAAAAATACAGATTTGTGAGGCTGTAATCTGGAAAGAAAATGAGATTTTCTTCTTAATAAAATTGAAACAAATAAGCAAAACATCTACATTTTCATGAAGATCACTGCAGCTGCTGAATTAAGTTAAGAAATAAAAGAATGAATGTGTCTACTTGCCAAAGCTGCTGGAAATACGACAGATGGGCCTGGTGTAGACAACGCTTGCCAGCAAAATTTGGTTGGTGGGTGTTTGCAACTTTGGAGCCCTGCCTCTGGCCACATCAGACTCTGTTAAATCAGTGCGAATGAAATCCATCCTGAAGCCCAGCTTTCAATTAAAGTTATGTGTCCTTACACTTCACACTAAAGGCACAACTTTGAGCAATTTTATTGTTCAAGTTCACATTCAGGTGTCGGTATCACACCGAGATGCTACAAAAATGAATGTTTAGAGCTCGGAGTCGGGGAGGGGGAATAAACAGATCTATTGCATTATCATCCTCTCTACATAAACTGACAATGAAAGGCATTGCTGTCGATGGGATTTTGCATGTCCTGTAATGCATATGACACTGCTGCCAAGGCAACAAAGGTCAAAGGTTATATGCTCCTGGGGGCAACATTTCAAACTGAAACAGAGGAGAGAAAAAAGGAAGGAAGGAAGGAAGAAAAAAAAAAAAAACACAAATGCAAAACTTTAACCCAGAGAGATGAGGCATTAAATGGAAATATAAATAAGAAAGCTGCAGAGGGATTTAGAGGGATTTATTAAATCAAAAGGAGGAAAGACGGGGCAGAGCAGAGAGAACAAACACCATCGGCATCCATATTAATGGAACTTCTATACAGGCAGAGAGCAACTGGTTGGAATATTTTACTTTGTCGGCGTCGAGAGGGAGAAGCGTGAAACTATGGCAACTGTGTTCCTCTGTCTCCACCTCCCAGCATCCTCTTTGTAAGACGAGAAGTGGTACCAGAGGCAAGGCCACACACAAAGCACATTTTTTTTTAACATGATGCTTTCCGGTAACATTTGCCAGGCTCACATCTTCACAAACAGAGCAGTTTCGTGCCTCCAAACTCTACTTTGAGATGCAATTCGATGGCGGAATCCTCCCCACACCGTCCACGCTGCATGAGCATGAATTAATCTGCGTTTACTCTGGAAGTATTGTATTATGATGGCCTTCAAAAGGTCGGCAACGTAGCTTATGACTCTAATATCAGGGACATTTGAGAGTGCACAGACTTATAAGACTCTATAAGACAATACACACACACACACACACACACACACACACACACAC
>OMLP01024044.1:0-10250 GCA_900302685.1 Spondyliosoma cantharus | reverse complement strand
CTGGGCACAATAGCAGTAAGGGCTCCCCAGGCCATTAGCGCAGATCCCCAGGACACGGTGGTATCGTAGGCCCCTGCAGAGGAGAGCTCAGCTGGAGCTTCACATCTCACTGCCTCACAGCCGAGAACCCTCCCATTAGAGCAGATAAGGTTCCTATCGGCAAGTAGCACACAAACACACTCACATTCATGTTCAAGTGTATGTGTGAGCCGCACAGAGTAATGTCTTTGCCAGGAGTCATGGGGCGGCTGCAGACACACTTCAGTGTCTGGGGTTGTTGTGGTTGTTTTGTCAACAGTTTCACTTTCTTTGTGAGCATTGTTGGTGATTTATAGCCAGCAGCAAAACAGAAATATAAAACAGAGTCGTATTGATTTTTTTTACTGTCTATGTGCGTCATAACTTTTTCCTAGTTCCACACAAATGTGAAAATTAATACAAACTGTAAAGTGACTTCGATTTGAACCCTACTGTCGCTTGTTATTGCTTGCTTTTTTTCACAAGCAACCCCACTGGCAGCCTAAACTAAAAAAGCATTTGGGGAATCATAAAAGATGCTATTATAATGGATTTTGACCACAGATTTTTTTCCCCTCCATCTATGCCAGACTTCGGGGAATACAACAATTATGAAAACATTGCATGGGCCTCTTTTTTTTTTTTTAGAAAGGTAGTTTCAATAGACAGCACTTCTTCAGGAAGAAAAATGCCCCATTCCTCCTCCTTCTTCAGTCTATCTCCCTCCTCCCCTCCCACCCTCTCTTTTCCTCTCCAGCCCTCTCTGAATCCCTCCCCTGGCCCGGCGCGCTCCTTTAATGAGTAGCTGGAAATGACAGCTTTAATCACCGCCTGTGGCCACGGCGAAGGGCCCGTTAATGATAGAAAAGAACAGAGGGCCATTTGCATCAATCAGTCCTAAATCACTTTTTATGATAATGCAGTAGAGAGGGAGGAGAGGCTACCCAGATGACTTCTGCATGATGATGATGAGGCTCTCCCCACCCTTGTACCCCTGGAGGTTTCTTAAAGGGATATAACAGCAGTACAAGATTCCCCCTACCCCTGCCCTGGCATGGCAACCATACTCAAAGCTGTTGGCACACAGTGCTTAGTACATCCTCCCTAGATACTGATCCACCAATATGACAAAAAACATACATAACAGTTTGTCCAGACTTTTTTTTTTAAATAAAAGGTAAAACAATAATAACTTAAATGTACTACAAAGAACTTTTAACCTTGACCCTATTGTGTTAAGTGCTGAGGATAAATTGAAAAGTCTCACAGCCTCAGGAAGGAAGCTGCTCTGTAGTCAGGTGGGACGGCAGCGGACACTTCTGTACTGCCAGGCGGCAGCAGAACAATTGACTGATACAGTAAAAATTTATGTTGGCCTTGCTATTGAGCTTCATTTTATCTTACTGTTGGCGTATTATTATGAAGACATAGGGAAGGTTTAAAACTTTAGCTTTATAGGCAAAATTAGTGTTGTCAACCAACTGACTCTGTAGGATTAGGCTGCATGTAACCTAGTTGTTTCAGTTGTAATGGTAAAGTTAACTTTGTTTCACCACTGTTATTTCAAATGTTATTAATGTCAAACAAATACAAACACAACCTGATTGCTATGCGTCCGTTTTGTCCTTTTTCACTCGTTTCCAAAACTAATGCGCGAACTTGCCCCATCATGCCACGGGAGGCGATTGTGCTCATACTGCTTTTGTCCACAGGGGCCACTGGAATCAATACAAAATTAAGGTTTCTTGTAGCTGCTCTAAAACACATGGTTCTGGGACTTATTTGCGTTGAAATGTGCTTCAAAGGCAGCACTTACTCTAGGCTGTAACCTCGTCATAGGGGAGAAAAACAGGCTCAAATGAGGTTCAAATCAGGTTAGGAATGTGTCTTTGAGTTGTACAGACAAGATTAGCCAAAATACTTGATATGCTAATCTATCAAAGGTGTGATAAATATGAGGGGAAGATTTTGATGGTTAATGCAGGGTTTTAAACTCTGCCACACAGCGTAGAGGGCAAAAGGACACAGATATGATACTAAAATATCACGGTATAGGTGCACATTAGATACAAGTTGAACTTGAAAAAAGCAGAAGGTACTGTGTTACATTTAAGACCATATTTTGTGAGAATCTACAGTATATAGGGTCTGTAGTTAAAAAGGGTTCGGGCACTCTAAAAAAGTGCTTGGTTATTGTTCAGCGCACTGCTGTCTTAACATATTGTAACAGCAACATGTTTTGTATTGGGTTACTGCTGAGTCTCAATATTTGCATTGCAAACATATCTATGTAGATATGGAGAAAATAGTAACTAAGGTGTAACAACAGCTGACATCTCCCTGCCAGGGTTCAATAAAACATTTTAGTAGTTTCAGATTGACAATCAACTTTTTTCATACTCACAATTACACATGACCTACAGAGGAAGACTGATGTACTTGAGTATTCAACATACTAGTATAATGAGTAAAATAAGCATTGCTATCACTTTCATTTAGTCAACAAGCTATCTACCGTTTAATTACAAGTGATGTGACATTCTCTGTTTCCATAATTAATTCAGAAGTGCTCTGATTAAATGCAATCAATTCAATTGTTAACACAGCAGGGGCTTCTGAACAAAGATCATCTGTGGAAGTATAATGAATGCAATCAGATGACATAACACCTCATCTGCATATTGTTGTATTGAAACACAAAAAGGAAACATAAAGCCTGATTAAACCATATGCTTCCTCTGTACATATACGTATACCCATCTGCTTAAAAAAATGGGCATTCAAATGTAATTTCATAATAATGTTGCATAGGGAGATGTGTGTTCATAAACACTGGATTCAAAGAGTCATCAGGGAAAACTCTGTGCACCAGGTGCTTCCCTCATGCAAGCCGAAGTCTTTCCATCAGGTCCGGTGAAAGGTGATTCAAGACAACCATGAAAGAACGTGTACACTTACCTCAGACACCAATAAGCTCTTTCTTTAAGTAATGATAATCCTAGCCTCTGTGCTGAAGAGAAGGTGAAATGAATATCAAGGCGATATTCCAGAAAAAAAAAAAAAACAAAGTAAGAGACTCCCCTTTGAAAAAATAAAAATAATTCAAACGTCCATGACTGCTTGAATAATGGGCTGAAAGGCTTGTCAGTGTCTGGCAGTTTAAAATGGCAGAACAAAACATACCAATTTGTCACAAAAGGAGACCCTGACAAGCGCAGAATCCTCACCAACATACAGACAGGCATGACAATGCCCCTCCAGGCTATTGCCTACTTCTGCTCACTCTCTCTCGCTCTCTCTCTCACCTACTCTCTCTCCGCCACAGATGGCTTCTTGTGAGTGCAGGGGAGGGCACGGCTGTTCCACAGTAATCCCCAGCCACACAGACGGAAAAGCTTGTTAGAGCACTTGCTGATCACCACAAAAAGTCAAACCAGAGCCAGGGAAAGGTCACCAGGAATTAGGCTATGCTCAAACTCCAAAGGCTTGCCTAATTCCCCTGATAAGCCCCTTTGAAACTCAACCTGTTCTGGCTGTGCCATGGGCTCAGCCTTGCCTAGAACTAAAACCCTCCTCTAAATCTAGCTGGAACTCATTTACACACAGGAACACACACATACGCACACACAGCTGCACACATCAGTGATGGAACAGGCAAGGCTTTTCCCGATGACTAGACTAGAACAATCGACAAAAAATCAATGATTCCCAATGTGTATGAAAAGAATTTTAGCTGCCTAGACTTAGTGCAAGGGCTTTAAGTCTGAGCTCCTTTTGACGTGAGGAAGCTTTGAAGCTGGAATGGGCCTTGGTTTGGACTTCAGGCCGCTGTTGTTGTCAATTATCCACTTTGAAAAGGACACCGCAGAAAAAAAACAGACGCTCCCGGAAAGCAAAAAGCAGTGGTGAAAGAAGACTTGTGGGGCATGAACAGCGGAGTCATGTGGCAGGTTGAAATTCAAATGGTCCTTAGCTTTTGCAGTTCCGAAGCCAAACACATCAAACAGTATGTGCTGGATTTGTAGAAAATGCAGCCCCCCCAGGCAAACAAATGTAATCTATCTCACCATGTTGGAACGGCCCGATGTTTTCCCACTCACAGACACTGTTTACATTATTTTAATTTCCATCCTCACAAAATAATTTCAAACTATTACAGCAGCAGTATTTGCATACTCCTTTCTCTCTTTCACTTTCTCAGTTACATGTGTAGACAGACCCCAGAGGTAAATAAGAAACCCTCCAGAGGAAAAAAAGAAATAATTTAACAAAAGCAGACTGATGTTTATATTCAAGAGCGCTGTTGCCCTTATTCTCACAGAAAATAAGCTCTTAACAGTGACACTGAGGAAGAAAAGTGGAAAGACCTTGACAGTCCAATGCCTGTAAACATGGCGCGTTTCCCTTGATAGGAAGGGAAGTGTTGGCCTTAACTTTCTATTCTATTCAGCCAAAGAGCCCAGGAGCTCAGAGTTTTAACACATCCTCCGTATAAACACAGCAGATCCTGCCCTGCAGATAAAGCTAGTGGTGGGCGGGGAGTGATACCACTGTCATGCTAGTACACTTGTTTTTTATTTTGTAAGAACGCTGTACTGTTGCCATTCCCCTGCAAAAAGTGAGCTGAAATACAAAGAGAAAATTGTTGCATTCCTTGTCAGCTCACGTCTGAAACAAACATTTCTGTCAACATCTTAATTACATATTACAAGCCCAACACTTTGCTCGAGTGTGCCGTTTACCGAGAGAACTATCGCGCCCACAGCCAATAATCTGACTGTTGTGATCATGTGACGTGCAAGCTGTTTGGCCCTGGGCACCTATCTGTGGAATGATGAAAACACTTGTTTTATTGTCACCGCAGTGAAGTATCTCTCCCCCTGTCGCGTCAGTCTTGATATTAATCACCAGCATGGAAAAATCAGCTTTGCCACCAACTGACAGAACAGCTGTGACAAGAATGCTGCACGCAGCCTGTACGAGATTGACACAAACTGGCTCTAGCTACTTTATTGCCTTTTCTAAAGAAGAGATGTAATCATAAAGTTCATATCATAAAGTTCTATGTAAATTGCACATTTCTAGCAATTTCGTGCCACTTTTTAATTTTAAAACCTTGATGAATTACAGCAGTATTTCTTTTTCTCTTTCTTTTCTTTTTAATAGGTTGACTATTGCTATTTTACCAAGGAGGTATCTTCAGTTGTCATCTTTGGCTTCTAGGTGTCTTGCACAATGATAAAACTTTTTTCTACATTCTTACTGTTTATTTTCTCCACAAACATATAGTCTGTGCAAATAAGCTAAACTAAGAAGAAGTACAAAACCAAACCAAGAAGTACAAAATCCGCCTACATAAAGTGTACATCCACGGTTGGGTTTTTTGACTGGAGAGGAAAAATACACTACATGTACTTTTTAGTAACCTTCAGACCCTTTGGCATTTCCATCCATACAAATTCATACAGTGCACTCTCATAGTGTTCAAACTCACAGGACGTTACTTGAATTTCAACTGAAGATCCAAAAGTAGAAAAAGATACGGAGTTTGGATTGTCAAGCTAAACTCCAGGAAAATGTGTACAAACATTTTGAATTAGATTTCTTGAATATAAATTAGGGCTGGGACTTTATCGCGTTAATTATGATTAATTAATTAAAGAAAAAAATAACACAATAAAAAAACGCATTTAATCGCAATTTATTTTTGCACTCCAAACAGCGCGGAACGTTGCTCGTTACACGAGTTCCCGGCAAACCCGTATACTGAAGCACAGGACACAACACGAGAAATAAAACCGATGAGAAGTCTTTGCTGGATTCGGTGGGCGGAAATTTTAGTTTTAAAAAACTACCGGGTGGAAACCTGGATAAAAGCACAGTTGTGTGCAAATTGTGCAAGAAAGAATTCACCGGAGCACTTCCAGCCTCCGCTGCCACCTCAATGCCAAACATGTTGCAGCTAGCACAGACAACGCTCCTAGGTGGAGCAGGCAGTGTCGCCAATCCACACTAGACAAGATGACAGAGTTCAGAGCCAAAATGAGTAAATTCATGACTGACAAATTAACAAATGCACTGGCGAAGTGAATTTCAGTGGACTGTCGGCCACTCTTGGTGGTACATTCTGGAATGTACTGTACTAAGTGCTGTTTTTTTATTTTAATAAACAAAAACAAATGTGTTTAAGACAGAAAGTTTACAAAAAGTCCTGAAAAAGCTTGAATATAACTTGAATTTAAGTTTGTGCCTTGTGAACAATGCAATCATGATATTCTTTATTCATATTGCACTTTATGTTAACACTCAGTGATGAAAATAACACAATGTTGTTGTTTAAGCTCATTTATGTGTCTATTCATTGATTCAATCATATTCCAAAATCCATTTAAATTGAAAAATGTTGCTTCTCATGTCAAATATTGTATGCGATTAATTGAGATTAATTAATTACAAAGCCTCTAATTAATTAGATTATTTTTTTTAATCGAGTCCCACCACTAATATAAATGTTTTGAGTGCAGTCAAAACACAAATGCACAGTGTATGACACACACGTCCATTCTACCAGTTAACGATTTGGTTTGGTGCTTTTTAACCTTAAAGATTGTTTTGGTGTGAGTTGCTGTTTTACTGAGTTTTGGAGGGATTGGCCGTGGAGATGTTCACTTTATCTTGCTTGAGTATAATGGAACTAGATGGCACTCAGCTTGTGGCATTTAAAGTGCCAAAGATACATTTGAAACAGATCAGCAATGTCCCTTTCCAGATATCATGACCCGGTTACTTAAGATAATGTACAGACCTTGTTGTTAGTCATTTCACGTTGGAATTATTTTCTGTTCTGTTAGTGGTACCACGCAGAAGGAAGTGGGCATCTACTCATGGCAGACAGGCAGGCTAACTAAGCTAAGTTGATTAAAATTAACTAGCTAGTGTCTCACCTCAGCTTTACATCCAAGCACGACTCACTTGTTGATGAGCAGATGCCGTGATACGTACGTAATAAGAGAGTAGGGTTCGTTCATCAAACTGCTCACTATGTCTATGGATGTATGAAATGTGGTTTTGGTATTTGGGTGACCTGTCCCTTTAAACCCTAGAATACTGTTCCGTTCCGTTCCGTTCCGTTCCGTTTTCTTGCCCGCTTTTTCCCTCACGGGGTTGTGGTGATGTTATTGTCCCCCTTTTTCAGGGGGATTACTGGAGCCTATCCCAGTGACTCGTTGGGCGAAGGCCAGGGTACACCCTAGAATACCGAAGTTCAATATATCACTTGAAAAACAAAGCATTTAACAGAGGGACACCGCACTGAAGATAACTAATTTAGTCTCTAACTAAAACATAATGCAACAGCGTTTGCTTTCTCACCCTGTGTAAAAAACTGCGTCCTCAGCTTGTGAGGTGTAAGGTGACTGTTCTTAACCTGAAGTGCTGCTAAAACAAATGAAGAGAAAGGAACACCAGTGCTAAATGAGCGTCTGCCTCTCCATAGCACAAGGGCTGTTTGGCATAGGCTGGTGAGAAAAAGGAAAAGGCAGATGATTGCAATTCAGAGGTAGAGAGCACGACAAGTACGCAGTAATAGGTGAGGTAAGAGACAAAATAAAGACAAAAGAATAAATAACATCAAGGCCAAGAGATGGTTGTTTGCACTTAAGAGTGGGTGATGGGTGCAAAGTAATGAATGAAATCTACTTAAAAACTTTGAAATTGCTCATTGGTTAGATTAAAATGAGCAGAATTAATAACACTAAAGAAGGAGGGCACCCTCATTGAAGGTTTGTGTTTGGATCCAATGGGAGCTATGGTTTTGCATTACAGTTAGCCACCAGGGTAGGCATCAGGCACCTGTGCCAACCTGAAAAGAAAGAAGGTGCTCACAGCATTGCTGCAACCTGCCCTTTTCCGTCACGCGGCCAACAGGTTCAGCAGACACCTCGTTTCTGGCCAAGAACAGTTGAAGCGCACAGCAATGGCTGACAGGGGGTTGGCCCATAGAAATGAACTAGATGTGAAGGCCATTATGGTAATAGGGGAGAAGTCTGCCAGGAACGTGTCAATAGCAAAGAACAGAGGACTCCTGCACGAGGTTGTGTGAGGTTAGCCAACCAAACATGAGCACATCACCTGGGAAATAGCTCATTAAAATATGCTGCTTTGTGTTGTGGTGCGAGGTGTGTAAATACGCTGTCTCTAGAGGTGTTAAAAATAAAAAAAACCAGCCAGAATTAATTTACGACAAGTATATTACATTGTTAGTAGCTGGTATATATGTATATGCAACATAATTGTCTGCGTGTTTGTATATGTACAGTATTTGCGTCAGTGCAGGAGATAAAGGCTGTAGTAGCTGATGGCAGCAGGCCTAGGCCAGGGCCTTTCTCGAACACTCCTCATTAACAGCTCATAATGGCTGGCAACGTCCTCGTGCCACCCTGGCTCACTCTCATTAGCAGCTGGCAGCGAGGTGGGGAGATGAGTGGACATTGGCATCAACCCACCTGCACTCAAGTACAGCATGGGAGCGAAGCAGCGAGAGGGGAACAAGGAGGGAAATAGGTGGCACGAGAGGGAAAAATCCTCATCTCAGTAGATTTAATTAAAACTGGGGTGAACAGATGGGGAAGATGGAGTGAAGTCCAACAGGAGACAGCTCATCTGTCTGGGTTTTCCACATTTCTCTTTCCGTCCCTCTCTCTCCCCATCCGCCTCCCTTCCTCTCTCTCGTCTGTGCTTTCTTTTTTTTCAAGATACATTTTTGGCTTCCAGAGAGTCCCAATTCAAAGCTTCCTCAGTGCCGTTGTGACAGATGACAAAAACAAGGAGAAAAAAAAAAATCAGACATGGAGCTCACATGGGCTCTTGAAGGAGTGTGGGCCTTTAGTTTGCAGTGGATAATTATGGGTTGGGCTAGTGCCGGCCAGCCCAGCACTGGGCCTGGGATGTTGTGCTGAGAGTGGCTAAGCCCTTATTAAAAGGTAATCCTGGCAATCCCTGTGTAAAATAAAAGAGCTATTTGTTTAAAATAGAGAACCGCCAACCGCAGATCCAGCTAGACAGAGGGGAAGGTCACTCAGTGTAGGGTTTTAGATCAGAAAAAAGATCAAGCCTGCCTGTGGCGCTTTTTTCTTCTCTCTCCCAGAAGAAGTCGCTTTTCATTCAAATGTAATCATCACGGCGCAGTAATATGACCTTCATGGCTGCATGTTAAAAGGAGCAAAAACAAAGCATCCAGCTCCTTCAGTCCCTGTGGCCATTCCACAGTATACAAAGGGATCATAGAGACAAACGAAAAACCACGAAATGAATTCAAAGCATCGTAGAATAATGGCCCTTTCACTTTGCACCGAAATGTAAATGCACATGTACTGCATATGTGTTAAATTCTGCTACCATCTCTAATATTTTTATGCTCTGTTTGACATGTCGCATCTTTGATTGATGTCTGCTGCCAAAACATTATCATAATATCCTAGCAACCGCAGAAGGTATTTTACAAATATAAATCACAGAATTGTAAAAAAAAAACACATCACATCACATCCAACCCGTGCAACAATGCCACTAGTTTTGCATTTTCTTCTGAAATTTTTCTGCCTTAGCTCAATTCCCTGCTACATTAACCTCATTATCCTTTGAACCTTTTCACTGTTAATGCCAAATGCAATTTGTATTCTGAGGCCGGGCAAAAAGCTCTAAACTGATTATCCCAATTTGAACCGTGGCAGTCCTAGATATTGTTGAGTCTGAAAGGGCCATCTAGCTGGTGAATGGGCTTCTCATATGCCTTCTGAGTTTCATGACACAATGTTGCGTCTGCTTTGCAAGGGATAAATTAAGCGTGTGAAAGTCTAAGCAAAGCCCTCATTTTCCAGTTAATCAAATCTTCCCCTAATCAAATTAGCGCACATAATTCCTCTGGATGCGTGGTACAAAAACAGCATTATCCCCCTCTCCGGAGCTGAAAGGCAGGGAATCAGCGTGGTGCCTCTCTCTCCTCTGCATGAGCGGCCCTCAATGGAAGAGGAGGGCCGGGGTGAGGTGGGGGGTGAAGGAGACCAGGGGCGAAGGGGGAGGGCACGGCTCTTCCCAGTGGCCTAACAGAGAAAGGCAAGGCCGGGGTAAACTTTGGCAGCGTTTAAGTTCCCAGCTCATTAAAAAGCCTGGCTCAGTGGCCACCTCCAGGGAGCACTGGAGCGTTGGCTAATGAGGTACTTGTTTAATTTTCT